>PYUH01000168.1:808552-906474 GCA_016808085.1 Suaeda aralocaspica
GGGGGGGGGGGGGGGGGGACGATTTTATCCTTGTTTGGGAGTGTTTTCTGCTTGTTTTAGAGTCCTAGGTGTTGTTACGATTTAGTACAAAGTTATTCTATAAATAGCCTTGAGATTTCTTTGTAACAACGTAGATTGAATTGAGTAATAAAAATCAACTTTGAGTTGTACGTTTTCATTATTTTATTGTTTAAAACAATATACTTGATTTTGTGAATTGGTGCTCATTGCTTTATATTCACGTGAGGATAGTTTTAAGAATTGAGGGTGCGTAGCTTTAATCAATTCATAAAATTATTCGACCTAGATCGTTTTTCTTGGTGCTTTGCTTTAGAGAAAACCGCGCTAATTTCTACCCATTGTGTGGTTGGCGATTTCCTATCAATAATCACATCATTTCGTGCAATTGTCGAAACAAATTTTTTTAGCTTGAATGGTTGAAGAACTTTGTTTAATAATAATAATGATAATATTATTAAAAATAAGTATAAAGTTTTGTAAAAGGAAGAAGTAGAAAGGCATGGTTTTCGAGGTAGGGCACGAAAACCGAGAGAGAGTTGATAGAGAGAGAGAGATGAAGTAGAGAGAGAGTGTGTGAGAGAAGAAGTGAATGAGAAGAAGTCAAAGTAATGATGAAGGTTGGAAGTGACGTAAGCAAGCGCCATAGCGCACAAGGTCAAACGCCAGGCGCTCCACCCGCGCCTAGGTGCTCGAGACGAGCGCCAGGGCGCTCGTGCTTTTGCGTCCGGATGATGGTTGGGTACCTAGGCACCCGTCCTACGTCGCGGCACTCGGGCTCTGATTTTCTTGAATTTCACGCGGTGAATCTCCGATGCTTCCTTATTTCGTATATTTACTTCCATAAACCAATATATTTTGACATATTGTGAAATAATACAACATTCACTTCCCCAAAATATTTTATTCATTTCCATAACCTAGAGTTTCCATAAGCCAAACAAACCTTTCTAGGAGGTTCGTCGAATCTGGTCGCATTCATATGCTTAAATTAATTTCTTATATTTTCGAAAATGAAATGGAAAAAATAAGAAAATGAAATATAAAATAATAAAATGAAAATTATATTATTTTAATCGTATTTCAACCGTCAGAACTCATCATCGGTTATTCTGACAATATTGTTTTAGTTTTCAAAAAGTTAAGGGTGTTTCACCCCTAGACCCCGACTCGCTCACCGGGCACCAAGACCCCCACCCACTAACCGGGTAGCGGGATCCCTCGTATGGATTTCGGGAGTGGGGACCAAATATGTGAAGGACTGACTTCCAACACAAAACTAGGTGTTTTTCAAGCAATCAATTTTTTAGAAGTTAGACTTGTAGCGACGTGGCACACGATAATCATCAACCATTAGGTAGGACCAAATTTAGGTTTCTACAGTTAGCCCCCACTTTGACTGAGGTTGTAGAGATGACTAGTCTCGTAAAACGAAAGCTAAAGTACTTGTTAGCTGTAAAACAATGGTTAGTTTTACCTGGACCTGTGTGATCTCCTTACGAGGCGCCTCGTTCCATTGGAGTGAAGTTCTCTTCAATGCTCTTCGATTCTTGAGATAATATCGATCATTGTTTTCCTACGGGATGCCTTGATCGTATAGAACATGAATGATAGTATGTATGTGCTTAGCTTCCTTTAGATGCGCCTCAATCGTTAGGAAGCTCTCTTAAGGTGTCTCTACCGTATAGGGAAGGCTATGATGATGTATTTATGATTTCCTTCAGTTGTCTTCATCTTAACCTTATAGGAAATTCATGAAGATGTGTGTGATCCCTACAGGCGTCTTCAGCTTAACCGTATAGGGAAATTCATGAAGATGTATTTATTCCCTTCAGACACTTAGGTCATATAGGAAGCTATTTAATGATGATGTCAAAACTGTCTGACGGTTTCTATTGTGAATGATGATGCCATAATTGCCTGAAAATATATGCTTCATTGACTTGGGCCAAGGTTGATTTCCCAGGGGATATTTGAAGATGATGACTTGGGTTGGTTTTCCAGGTTCCTTTTGAAGATAGTGTATATCGTTTGGCGATGCATAAGATGATCAATGTGAATTCCTTCCACTTTAGACATGCTTTGGTCGTAGGGAAGTGTGATATGATCATTTGTTTGATGTGTTCTCCACTTTAGACACGTTTCGGTCGTAGGGGAATGAGGTAACGCAATTGAAATTTTTGTTGAAAAATGGTTATCGCCTGGCGATATATGTAGTGTGTTTGGTTTCCACTTTAGACACGCTTTGGTCGTAGGGAAAATTTTGTGATGATGAAACTTGAGTTTGATTCATTGTATTTGGCTTGGAAGTGCCTTTGGCTTGATAATGTGTTTTGGCAATTTTGTGGAGCTAGGATTTTTAAGGAGTTGATTGATGAGGGACAGTCGTCTACCTATCAAAAATAACCTACTACAACTATGTAGACAGGAAGTAGGGATCGTATCCATAGGGAAGCAAAGTAACTCTAATAACTCTCAAAAGCTATATCGCCGTAAGGGGCCTTTGAATTGGATTTTTACTAAAGAACTAATGATTACTGAAGAAGGAATTAAACACAATAAAATATTACAGTAACTATACCTAGGACGTCGGTTCACTATAGATCAACCAATGAATTGTGTCACAATTAATTAACCAAAGACTTCGAAAGTCCAGCACCGTATGTCTAGAAAATACGGTTTTACTGTTGGTATATGAGTACTATGTTGAAGTTGCCACAATGGGATCAGCCCGACCATGTATCAGCCCTGATTGTTAGGTGCTTTCCCGACTGTTCACCCTATTTAGAAATCATGGCAAAGTTTAGTGATTTCCACTTTGCTGGAGGACTTCCGAACTATTTTATGTATAAGGATGCAATTGGCCAATGGGGTTGTGATTGGAGATTTTTGGAGGGTTACATTGCTAGGAAAGAGCAGGAATATCAGGAAATGAACGTAAGTGATGAGACCCTGCGCACACAAAGCCCAGAAGATAGCCAAGGAAGTGAAGACCTGATGGTGAAGGAGTCCACTACGGGTTCAAGGACTGATGGGTCAAGAGATAGTTTGTGTTATGAAATCGAGAACCCAAACCCAGTAATTCCAGTGTATGTTGATTTGGTAACCGATTCCGAAGAAGATGAAAAAGAATCGGATCCTGAGGAAGAAATGGAAGAAGAAGAAGAAATAGAGAAAGAAATGGAGGTTGGCACCAAGAATGATCCTGAATTCAAACCAAAGAAATATGTGATGTCAAGTGACAAGAAAGATAATGTTAATGTTTAGAGACTTTGTTTAGATATGATTTAGCTATTGTTGTTTAATGTTTCTGATGTTTAGTTGAATAGTTTAAGTTATTGTTTACATTTGTTTGAATAAGTGGTAGTGAGCCATAGGAAATGATAAGAAGAGTTGAGTAACAAATTTCTTTTATGAAATAAAGCCTCAAATAGAATAGAACCAAGGGAATTATTTTTATTTCTTATGTGCTTTATTTTATTTTAATGGTTGTGTAAACAATCGAACAAAATGAATCATTTTCTCTACAAGAATGAAACTTCTTTTATGAGACGAAATGAGAAAGTGTTTTATGATTTAAGTTTATGTTGTCCTAACTGTTGAGTTCCTAGCTTTTGTTTTGAATGATGATCGACAAACCACATTGAACTATCACATTGTATGCAAGTTTCTGTTTGCATGTGCAAGTACTAAAGAAACAAGTTCAATGATGACAAGATAAAGCTTGAGAAGCCATGCCTTGAAGTTTTCATGAAGATCAAGCTCATAGAGTCTAACTCTTAGGTCTTAGATGCAATGTAAGTGGTATGAAGGTTTGCTTATGCATTATAAAGATTGAGATTACAGAGATGCACTAATTATGAATGACAAGGAACTTAAGTTACTTACCATACATAATTATAAGTAAACTTGGTTGACTGGAACAGTCTGGAAACAGTGCTGAACGAGTCCTCTAGAGTTTATTTCACACACCTGTATATTAGGAAAGTTTCTTTCCGCGCAAAATTATTTTTCAAAAATCAAACACGGATGCTTGGTTGGTATGCAAGACAAATATCCATAAGTAAGGCAGGTATGTTATCTAATATTGTGCTAATTTAATTTGATTTCAAAGAAAATCAGTGAGAATATTTTCCCTGGATGTTTCTATAATTCCAAGGAAAATATTCTCTGGCAAATATTACATAACATACTAAGCCAAAGGCTTATTTAAGGAGATTAGCCAGCAGACATCCCAGGATAACTTTTGCACGAACAAAAATAGAAAAACACGATTTGCAAAAGTGCTCTCTATGTCTCAATCTCGCATAAACCTCATAACCTCATTAAGGTTTTAATTTTCTCTCTTTTGTAAGAACGCAAAGGCTATGTCACTTCTTCAACAAGGTATTGCTGACAATGAGATAAGCCGTATTTTAGCATGTTCTACTGGTCATGAAATATGGAAAACTCTGGAGTTAGCATATGAAGGCACTAGTGAAGTCAGTAGATCTAAGGTAGATATGCTCATACCTATATATGAAACCTTTGATATGAATCGAGATGAAAATATAAAAGATATATATACTCGTTATATGTCAATTATTAATGAACTAAAATCTCTTGGCAAAAGTTTCACTAGTGAAGAATTGGTTAGGAGAGTTTTGAGAAGTTTGACAGGTAAATGGTTGCCTATGTTAACTGCAATCCAAGAAGCCAAGGATTTAACTACGCTGACTGTAGAACAACTCATTGGATCATTAATGACTAATGAGATGTTGATGAGCATAAAGGAGTAAGGAACAACCAAAAGTCGAGGGTTGGCCTTGAAGGGAGAAGAAAATGAAGAAGATCTAGATGAAAATAGGTCTCATGGTAAGAAAGTTCGAGAGAAGCCTCAGATCCCAATACAAGGGAAAATCCTGAAAGAACAAAGGCAACATGAAGAAGACCAGTACCAACACTGGTTGCTTCAAATATGGTGAACCTGGACATATGATCAAGGTTGTCCAGCATGGAAATCTGACAAGGGAGGACAAATGGAGAAAAAGATGACAAAGAGAGCCATGCTTGCTGCCTGGGAAGATTCTGACTCAAGTGGTGAAAGTGAGGAAGAAGAAGCCCTAGTTTGTGTGACTGCATTGTTGGGAGAAGTAGACAAGAGGAAGACAAGTTCAAGAAAGAAGGGACACATGTGTCTCATGGCTAGAAGCAGCTCTTCTAATGAAGAACAGGTAACTGTTTCTGATATGCAAGAACAAATGAGATATTGTGATAGGGATGAGTTACTTAATTTTATAAGACTAACAAAAAGAAACTAAGAGAAGTAACTCGAAATCTAGATCTCAGTGAATGCCATTCTGCTGAGCTTGAACTTATTTGTACAAAACTGAAAGAAAAAATTTTAGAGCTTGAAATAAGTCTGGATTAGAAGAACAGAGAACTGGAGATACTAAAACCTCAATCAGTTTTTTCAAAAACAATGTTTTATCAAAATAATGAAAGAAGTTTTGGTAAGCTTAAGGAGGCAGAAGTTGAAGATATAAATTTCGAAGTACTTAAACAAAAATGACATTCTCTAGAACATTCTGACTTAATTCTAGCATATGAAACTAAAAAGTGTTCAAAGAGCATGTGAAACTAAAAACTTCTCTTACTAACACAAGTAGTTCTAGTATTAATGTCAATAATTTATGTTTGGAATATGAAGGTAAGAATTGTGATTTACAAGCTAAAATAGCTGAGTTAAGAAAATATATCAACCCTAAAGTTGTTTCAGACAATCAAGGTGTTGATATTGAATTCTTACACTTAGAATATTAAACTAAAATCTGTGATCTTCAAGCTGAAATATCTGAACTAAGGAAAGGCAAGAATACTCAGACCACTTCTGAACCAGATCCTGAATTGATTTCAAAACTTAAGGATGAGCTTCGTAGGGCAAAGTTGGATCTTGCCATTGCTGCGGAATATAATGAAGCTCAACTTAAGAAACTTGAAATCAAGGAACATGATTTGAGTGACTACCTAATACAGATGAATAAGTTGCTCGATGCTCAAAATACTCTAAACATCCTGATCTCACAACCTGGTAACTCTATGAGGTTTGGATTTGGGTATTCTGGAAGTAGTTCCCAACAGCCCCAAATGTTGGGGAGAGATGAGACTTGGATTTCTGAATTCAAGAGAGGTAATTATGTTTTTGCAGAAGACATGCATGTATGCACCTACTGTAGTAAAAATGGACATGTTATTGAAACTTGTTGGACCAAGAAAAAACATAATAAGAAAAATAAATCTCATGTTCAAAGAACTCGTAATCATCAGAGTCACACACATAATTTATCTAAAAATGGAAAACATGATAAAACATGAAAGACAAATGTAAAACAAATCTGGGTTAGAAAGGACAATATCAAACCAGTTCTCATTAACAAGGAACCCAAGAAAATCTGGGTTCCTAAAACTAAACCTGGATTTGTTTGTGCAGGTTAGAGTGAAAGGAAAGCCATTCTGATATTTGGACAGTGGTTGCTCAAGACACATGTCTGGTGATAAAAGTCAATTTCTTTCACTCGTAGCCTATGAAGGAGGAAGTGTCACCTTTGGGAATAATAGTAAAGGTTTGATCAAAGGTATAGGTAAGGTTGGTAAGACACTTTCTCAAGCAATTGTTAATGTATATTTTGTTGAAGGTTTAAAACATAACCTCTTGAGCATTTCGCAACTATGTGACAAAGGAAACCATGTTGAATTTGAAATAAATCTATGTCACATAGTTAACACTGAAACAAGGGAACTGCTCTGTAAGTGGTTCAGACACAATAATGTTTACATAACATTTTTGAGTCAGATTCCTAAGACCAGTACCACTTGTCTCAATGTTATGGAGGATGATCATTGGATGTGGCACAAGAGACTTGGACAAGTAAGTTTTTCCTTGCTAAATAAACTGCGATCTCATGACTTAGTTACAGGTTTACCTAACATTATGTTTGTTGCATAACATATTTGTCATGAATGTGCAAAATGTAAGCATGCCAAGTCCTCTTTTCAGCCAAAGAAGTTTGTAAGCACTACTAGACCATTCGAACTTGTGCACATGGATTTGTGTGGACCCATACGTGTACAAGGTCGAAATAGTCATAGCTATGTGTTTGTGTTAGTTGATGATTTCTCCCGTTATACTTGGACAATATTTCTAAAGTTTAAAAATGAAACATTTGAAGAATTCAAAATCTTGATAAAACAAGTCGAAACAAGATTAATCATCAGCTGGTCTCTATCCGGTCTGATCATGGTTCTAAACTTAACAATGTCAGCTTCATTACCTATTGTAATGATCATGGTGTGTCTCACAATTTCTCAGCTCCTACAACTCACAACAACATGGAATGGTTGAAAGGAAAAACCGCACTCTAGAAGAAATGGAGAACAATGCTTCCAGAGAGTGGTCTACCGCAAAACTTCTGGACTGAAGCTATGAGTACTGCTTGCTATATTTTAAAAAGGGCAATGCTAAGACCTTTAATAAAGAAAACACCTTATGAGCTTCTTAGGGGAAGAAGACCAAACATTGCACATTTACTCGTTTTTGGGTGCAAGTGCTTTGTACACAAAAATGGTAAATCAAGTTTGGACAAATTTGATCCCAGAAGTGATGAGGTTGTTTTCGTTGGATACTCTTTACACAGCAAGGCATATAAAGTCTTCAACAAAAGAACCTTGTGTGTTGAAGAGAGTATCCATATTCTGTTTGATGAAACTAATATATTTAGTAAGCATGTGCTGGTTGATGATGATGAATTCGAAATTGGCTTGCTAAACTTTACAGGAGCTAAAGAAGTATAAAGTGCTGAACCAGACTCACCACACAACTCTCCTATAGGGGAAGAGTCTGGTCAAGCACAAACTCAAGAGCTCATGAAGTAAGAGGAGGAGATAGTGACTCAGAAGTTCAACCACAAACATACAATGCAGCTGAGACCACTAGTGGAAAAAATGACATTTGTTCCGGTCAAAACCCCCCTTTTTGCTCCGGTTTTGGACCGGATTATACCCAGGAGGAGCAATAAGTGTTAAGACTTTTTGCTCTGGTTATGACCGGAGCGGAAAGTGTCACTTTTTGCTCCGGTTGTTTAAATAACCTGAGCAAAAAGTGTGTTTCCCATAAAAAAAAAAGAGACGTTTTTCTCTGGTTTTTTAAATAACCGGAGCAAAAAGTGTGTTTTCCACCAAAAAAAAGTGACTTTTTGCTCCGATTGTTTAAATAACCGGAGCAAAAAGTGTGTTTCGCACCAAAAAAGTGACTTTTTGCTCCGGTTCTTTAAATAACCGGAGCAGAAAGTGTGTTTCCCACAAAAAAAAGTGACTTTTTGCTCCGGTCATTTAAATTAACTGGAGCAAAAAGTACCCTATAAAAACAAAAAAAAAATAAATAAATTTTTTTTTTTTCGCTTTTTTGATGCTAAAATGACTCATTACATGTTACATATTGAATGTGTGTAAGCTTGCACTCAGCAATCCAATTTTGGCAGAACTTCACAACAATTACAAACCAAACATAGTCCCAGAACTGCCTACCTAAAAAAACTCATCATACTCCTTACCAGAAGCTGCTGTTTTCATAATCGTCTTCCTGTGCTCATCCTCCTTATCTTGCTTAGTTTTCTTGGTTGGTGACTGATGTTCTGTTTCCTCATGTACCTTGTGCTTTACATAGTCACTGCTTTACAAGCGCTTTTCACTATAGTCACTGCTTTACAAGCGCTTTTCACTATAGTCTACGGTATCAAAAGAATATATTGACATTGATGCTTTAAAGATATAAATTTAAAATTGTAAATCATACCTCTGCTGCAGAAACAAGTGGTGCACCCATCATCATAAATTAGATGATGATAAAAAAAGAGTCTGAAATGAAAATTTTCCAAGTTGTACCTTGAATACAAAACAAAAAAACAACATCGACGCTATGATGAATAAACAACCAACTTCAATCTAAAAGGTTGAGCATTGTAATGTGCTACGTATTATAATTAGAAAAAGGTAAAAAAAATTTCCTAGGTAGTATGTAGAAAGGGCATTCTACTTAAACCCTCAATCACTCAATCACTCACTCAGTCATTCATTCATTTGTTGCAAGAAGTTTTCTCTTACATGCTAAGATTAAATCTGAACAGGTTATCAAACAGGAGCATCTAGTTCTAGCCTAATGTCTTAACTAATCAGATGCGAGGTAAATGACTTAGTGAGTGACTGAGTGAGCGACTAATGGAGTGATGCGGGTGAGTGAATGAGCAGTTAAGTTGATGATAAACTAACTGACTAACCTAAAAACAAAACAACTGATGTAAGTGAGTGAATGAATAAATGAATATCTAAGTGAATTGGCAAGTGAGCAAATGATCATTTCATGAAAGAATGAATTAGCAAGTGATTTACCAAGAGTGAATAAGAAAGTTAGCAGATGTAATCATCTAATAAAATTCTATAAACATTAGCAAACTTAAACGAGTACGTACCTCTGAATAGCAAAGCGAATACCAGATGAACCTGTGGCTTGCATATCTAGCAGGCCACCCACGAAATCACGTTCTGAGAACTTGAGTGCTTCTTCAACACTACTATATCCTTTGAACACCTATGAAGGGACAATTAAGGTATGTGAATCTGATTCTAAAAGCTAATATTTACTGAGGTATACAACAATCATCTAGTAATAAATAGTTATCAATAAGTTGGATCATATTTAAGATAATTGACATGTATATTATGATATATAAAATTCACAAACTATGACATCTTAATTCACTACAGGACAGCCCACTCAATGCTGGTAGGACTTTAAAATGCAGAAATTTTGTTGAACACATGCAATATTTCATTCCATTGAATACTTTCTCAATAAATAGTCATAATAATTGGAATTAGCTCAACTAATTCCAAAACCCTAACCAATTCAGCTTCTTTGATTTGTTGAAAACCTTAACCAATTCCAAAACCCTATTCAACCATATAAAACAACCCCAACAAACACTTGTAACTCATTCAAAAAAAAATTTGGTTAATTATCAAATTAAACTAAATTTTCACATGAAATTCTTGTAGCTTAAAACTATCGGTGAAATAATAGCAACTTAAGTATTTACCATGGCTTCATCAATTGTAAACAATAAAGTTAGAAAACTCTTGAGTTACTAATGATTAAAATTACGGTTGTAAGGAAAAAACACCTCCATAGCTTAAATCCAGAAGAAAACTATAACAAAGCGAAGAGCAAACCACCATTGTTCTTTAACCTAATTACCTGAACGAGCTCTTCATCCTCTGAACCACATTCAGGCTTTTCATTCTTAGAATAAACACGAACGTCTGCTTCTGTTCTCTTTGAATGTCAATAGTCGAGATCTAAATCAATAAAAAGAGCAAACATCAATTACCAAAACTCGAAATTGCATTAGCCCCGTTGAAATCAGGAGCACAGCATACCAAAAAAAATGATGAACTTAGAACATAAGCATTAACCCAAAATTTAAAGTACTACCGATCGAAATGCACAATATAAAGTCCTTTATATGCTTATGAATAAACGAAACATACTTGATAAGAAATTTCAAATGCAATTCCAGTAAGCTTGGACTTGTCCTCTTTGAGCCATTGTTGTACCAATTGCTAGTATCAAAACAACCATAATAATCAACTGAATCCCCACTATAACCACTTCCATAATCAGCAGCATACCCCACTATAATTTAATTCAAAGTCTCTGAATCAAAGTAAAACTAACTTGCATATTTAGTGCCATTTTCCAAGTAATCATTAATAAATAAATTAAATAAAAAAACTGAAAATAACGTTTAATTTTTCCATGTTCTTCTTCTCTATACTAAAGAAGACTTCAAATTAAGTATCTAGTATTCATCACTATAAACTAAATTGCAGAAAAATAAAAGAATAATATTTGATTAATGAAGAAGTAAGTAAATATATAAAAAATTTGCAGCAGTAAAGAAATACTTCATTAATAATCTTTAAATCCAAAAACTGTAAAAAAATTAAGAAAACAAACAAAATAGGTATGGAAAAAAAGTAAAAATTGATGGAATGGATAGCATATTATTCAAAACCTTAATTTTACTCCCTAGTCTCCCAAACCAAAACTCAAAATTGCAAACATAATTCGAACAAACAAAATTGCAAACATAATTGATTAAGTCAAAACCGATTATAGAATCAAACCCCCCCCCCCCCCCCCCCCCAAAAAAAAAAAAAAAAATTCGAACCCTATATACTAAACCCTAACATTGAATTCAACCAAACAAAATTAAAAACCTAATTATTAAACATCTTGACGAAAATTATTAAACATTAATTACTTGACGCGATGACCACGCAAGATCCGTACTCCTATTGTTGTTGTTGGGTAACAATAAACCTAATTCGACAACCCTAACTTGAGAAGGATAAGTTAATGTTGGTTGAGCAGATTTCCAGATCTAAGAATGAGAAAAATAATTTCTGAGATGATGTGATAAGAGATTGAGAATGAGAAAATATTTTGAGAAGGATACGTTAATGTTGGTTGAGTCATGGTGGTTTTGGGGAGGCGTTTTAGGGTTTGTCGCCGTTGTTGTTAACGTTACGGGGGTAGGGGTTTTCAGGGGCTTTTTGCCGTTGTCTTGAAGATGATATGATAATGATGATGAGGTTGATGCTGAGGCTGAGAGATGAGCGGTTGAAGAAACTTTAGGGAGAGCTAGAGGTGAGAAGCGGAAGAGAGAGAAGGAGAGAATGACAATGAAGTGTTGAGGGTAAGATAATTATGTTTTGCGAGTTTTGGGTTTTTTTTTGTTTTTAAAAAAATTCTTACTTTATGGTCCAGTCAAAAGAACCGGAGCAAAAAATAAAAAAAAAACGGAGCATATAACATTTTACTCCGGTTCCCATATTGACCGGAGCAAAAAGTCAGCTTGTCTTGCTCTTAATAGACTTAATGCTCCGCTTTTTTATTTTACCCAAAAACAGAGCAAATATAATGTAGAATATGTCGATTTTTGCACTAGTGGCAGGTTCACCTGTTCAAAACAACAATGACACACGGGGAATCAGTAAAGGAACCGGTTCAACATTATAAGGCACCAGTGCAAATCTTGATATGAAAAAATCCTTCAAGTACAAGTCTGCTCATCCCTCTGATCTTATCATTAGTGATATTAACAAAGGGGTCCAAACAAGGAATTATACTCTACAAAACTTTTGTGCTTTCTATTCTTTTCTTTCAAATGTTTAACCAACTGATTATAAGACTGCTTTAATGGATTTAGATTGGGTTTTGGACATGCAAGATAAGCTCAATCAGTTTGAGTGAAATCATGTATGGCATCTTTAACCCATGAACGAAAACATGTCTGTTATTGGAACTAAATGGGTGTTCATAAACAAACTGGATGATGAAGGTATTTTAGTCAGGAACAAAGCCATACTAGTGGTCCAAAGTTTTAATCAACTAGAACGAATTGATTATGATCAAACCTTTGCTCCAGCTGGCAGGCTTGAGGCAATAAGGATTTTAATAGCTTTTGCAGCTCATATGAATTTTAAGCTCTTTCAAATGGATGTTAACACAACCTTTCATAATGGTTATTTGAAAGTAGATGTATATGTGGAACAGCCCCCTGGATTTGAGGATAGTGACTTGCCAAACCATGTTTTTAAACTTGACAAAGCTCTTTATGGTCTCAAACAAGCTGCTAGAGCTTGGTATGAGAGGTTGTCGAGTTTTCTGTTAGAAAACTCATATAAGAGAGGTTCAGTTGACAAAACACTATTCTGGAAGGAAAAGGGAACTGATCTGCTAGTGGTCCAGATATATGTAGATGATATTTTGTTTAGAGCTACTAATCCTGATTTATGTAATGAGTTTGCAGATATAATGAAAAGTGAATTTGAAATGAGTATGATGGGAGAACTCTGATTCTTTCTAGGACTTCAAATCATGTAAACCAAGGATGGAATTATGATTCATCAGCAGAAGTACCTCAAGGAGTTGCTGAAAATATATGGTCTGCAAGACTGAAAATCCTATGAGATACCCATTTCAACTTCTACAAAAAGGATCCTTGATGAGAAGGGAATGGGTGTTGAGGGTAAATTGTACAGAGGTATGATTGGCTCATTGCTCTACCTAATAGCTAGTAGGCCAGATATAGTGTTTTCATTAGAATTGTGTGCAAGATTTCAATGCAACCCTAAAGAATCTCACCTAAAGGATGTTAAGAGAATTTTAAGGTATCTAATTGGTCCTGGTGATTTGTGTCTGTGGTATCCAAAAGGAAAATCTTATAGGATACACAGATGCTGACTTTGCTGGTTTTAATGTGGACAGTAACAGTACTTCTAGAATGGCTCACTTCTTAGGTTCCCGTCTTATCACATGGGGAACTAAGAACAAAAATTTTGTGGCCTTATCCATATTAGAATCTAAGTATATTGCAGCAGCTTTATGTTTTGCTCAGCTCTTGTGGATAAAGTCACAACTGAAAGATTTTGGGATCTGTTTTAGAAGTGTTCCCATCTTATGTGATAACACAAGTGCAATCAACTAGATGACATCTTTACAAAACCTTTGAGTAGAGACATGTTCATCAAGCTTCGTACCTTGTTGGGTATGATTAAGATTAGACAACGAGTTCTTAAGTCTTGACTTGTCCATTTGGGTAGTGAAATGATGTCAATATGAACATATTTGTTTTGTTTTGTTTTTCGTTACGCTTTCTAAGTCTCACAAAGTTCTTATCCCTTGCTAAGCTGATTAATGTAGTACTCAAGTGCCTTAGCATAATCTTGTAAAAGGTAAGTTGGGACAAACCAGTTGCAAACCATTAGGGAACCAGATCCATGAGACGGTTATTTTTAGTCAGTCAGTTTATTTTCAAAAATTCAAATTTTTGGAAATAAATATATTGACGATTGTATTTATGGCAACTGCCATTTTAGCTGAACGGACAAATATCTTTCAAATATTCTGAAGATAACCGTTACGATTTAAATCTCCTACAAATATATGCCTCTGATCATACTTCTGTTCTTCATTTCATTTTCTTATTTTCTTTAACTTCTATATTCTCTCAATTTCTTCTCTCTCACACAAAAACCTAATTCTTCTAAATTCTTTTTCTTACTTTCTCTCACATTGTTCAAAGTGTTTCTTTTGTGCTCAAATCAGAGGAAATATTCAGTCTCATCATGTCGAAAAGAAGAAGCACGAGATTGGTTGAAAAAGAAGTTAATGAATCTCCTTAAATTGAAATGAAGGAAACAAAGAAGATGGTAAATTAGGTTATTGAGTCTGTGATAGAAGATGTGATGGAGGAAGAAGATGTGAACGAAGAGGAGGAAGTGCCATTGATTTGAAAGAACACCAATGCTGCACCTTCAAAAGCTCTCACTATAAGACCCCCCACACCAAAAACCACCACAAAACAACCACAACAGCGGTTACAGCAGAATTAGCCGCCAAAACCACCAAATCTTCCACACCAACATCCACAAAATCAGCCACCCACACTAAAATCTAAAGAATCAAATGGTGTACCAATAGAAACGTCAAAATCCATGGAACTAGAGATTGTTGAAGAATCTGATCATGAGAAGGAATCTGAATCCGAATCCAAGTCGGGTGAAGAAGAAGTTGAGGAGGAAGAAGTTGAATTAGAAGAAAGGGAAATTGAACAAATGGTGGATGTTGTTACTGAAGAAATGAAGGAAGAGAAAGTCAGTACTAAGAAACCGTCTTCAAAAACAGTTAAGAAAGTGGAGAAGAAGGATACAAAACCACCAAATACAAAATCTAAATCACCCGCTCCTAAAACCACTCCCAAAATAGTTGAAAAATCAAATAGTAAGGACGCTACTTAAGAAGAAGAGGAAGTTGAGTTAACCACTGAGAAAGAGAACACAAAGAAAATAGCAAGCAAGGGTACTCGTGTGAAAACGGTTGCAAGAAAGAGTGCAGAAGCGCCCAAGGGGAAAGTTGTTCTGAAGGAAGCACAACATAAACTACAACAGGGCAAAAGAGAAAGCAATCTGATGTTGATGTCTTTTCAAGCATGATATCTAATAAAAGTAAGTTCACCACTCCTAAACCTCTCTATAGTCTGAAAGATAGACAGATTTTGGTAGGATTTTTTGTTGCAAAAATTTGGGTTGCACAAAATTTTTTGTGTGACGTTAAGAAGGCCTTAGATTTTCAGAAATGGTCTGTGTTGTTTGCAAAAGACCTAGATGTGTTCATGCCCCTAGTTGAAGAATTTTACTCACACCTGCATACTAAAGATGATGGATCCTATTTCTCTTTTGTTAAAGATACTCCCATAAATTTGTCTGAAAAGAAATTTGTTTAGATTCTCAAAGTTACTACAAAGGGACTTGATGTTTACTCTAGAAAAAATTGGCCTTTTGTAAAGGGAGTCACAACAGAACAGATCCAGACCAGACTCTTTACTTGTCCGCCAGGCAACAAACAGGGGTACACAATTGGCCAATTAAAGGAACCAATCATGAGGATATTCCAAACTATAGCCTCTAAGATTGAGTGTCCTAGAGCACAAGGTCGTATGAGTGTACGGTTGATGAATAGTGTTCTCAGTTACTGCCTCATTGAACACATTCCTGTCAAACTCCCTTCTATGATGTTAGGACATATGATTTGCTGTGTGGAGAAAGCTAATCATGCTCTGCCATATGGAGAATGGCTGACCTTAGTGTTTGGGCACTGGAAGATACCAGTGGTGAGAGATTATGGCACAATGTCACATCTCATAAATCAGATTATAGGTAAGAAAGGTATGACATATGCAGGAGGTGTTCCGAAAATAAAGGATGAAGGGAAAAGTGATGCTGGTCTTGCTGGGACAAGTACAGAAACAGTTCAAGCAACCTACGCCTTGGTTAAGCAGTTGAGTGATCATAATGAACTAATGCAAAATATGGTAGATGGGGTCACTACACTGTGTCCTGCACTTCAGGAATCCTACAGACGAATTGAGGTTCTTCTGACAAATCAGGAATACTTGGTGGAGAGGATTCTGAAGTCAAGGACGATACATCAGAAGCTGCTGGTGATGCTGATCATGAGGATGCTGAACTTGGATCTGAGCAGGATGAGGAAGAAGCTGATGAAGAGAATGCTACTACTGCTTCAGAAGAAGAAGAAGATGATGAGATTGAACAAGACTGTGGAGGTGATTGATCTCTTTGCTTTCCTTGTATTTTATCCTATTGTTGCTAACCCCCTCCTTTATTGACTTGTTATTTTGGTTTCCCCTTTCCTTTTCAAAAACATTCTGTAATTTGGTTCGCTACTGGTTTGTAATAACTTTCTAGACAAGTAGGTTTGGTACTTTTGCAGGAACAATTAGTAGAATCAGCACCCCGAGAATTCTGTTTGAAATACCTACTTAGCTACGACTTTATATGATTAGTAGTTTGACTACTGGTTGTGTTTCGTTTTTGTTTTCACTGCTTTTATGCTTAGACGGCTTTGATGATGCCAAAGGGGGGAAGCAGGGTGAAGTTTTAATCTGTTCTACCTAATTCAGGGGGAAACAGGTTAAATGAATATCACTAACCTGTGTGTATTGCAGCAACTAGAAGCAAGTTTGTTAAAACTTGCTAGTGGTGACAGACCTGTAAGGTACGGAAGGAAATGTATTCAAAGCATTTTAATTTTTATCATCCCAACGGCTTGTTTACAAGTTTGATGTACTTGCTAAAGTTCTTATTGCGAATACATGTTTCCCTACGTCTAAGAGCTATATGTCTAATTAGTATTTGCCCTGGGTACTTAGAAAACTCTTTCTTAAACTGTTGTCAGTTAGTTGCGAATTGGTTTACTTGTAAATGATGCTTAATCTGCAGGAACAGTGTAAGACCAGTTCATTGAATTCAATTTATTTGGAAAGTTCCAAATGTTAAATGATACTCTTTGCGGGTGTGGGGGGGGGGGGGAACTTCATAGTTTGTCATCATCGAAAAGGGGGAATATGTTGAGTTCCTAGCTTTTTTTTTGAATGTTGACAAACCACATTGAACTATCACATTGTATGCAAGTTTTCGTTCGCATGTGCAGGTACTAAAGAAACAACTTCAATGATGACAAGATAAAGCTCGAGAAGCCAAGTCTTGAAGTTTGCATGAAGATCAAGCTCATAGAGTCTAACTCTTGGGTCTTAGATGCAATGTAAGTTGTATGAAGGTTTGCTTAAGCAATATAAAGATTGAAATTAAAGAGATGCACTAATTATGAGTGACAAGGAACTTAAGTTACTTGGCATACATAATTATAAGTAAAACTTGGCTGGCTGGAACAATCTGGGAACAGTGATGAACCAGTCCTCTAGAGTTTACTTCACACATCTGTATTTTAGGAAAGTTTCTTTCCGCATGAAATTGTTTTTCAAAAATCAAACACGGATGCCTGGGTTGGTATGCAAGGCAAATATCCTTAAATATGGGAGGTACGTTATGCAATATTATGCTGATTTTATTTGATTTCAAATAAAATCAGTGAGAATATTTTCCCGAGATTATTTCTATAATTCCAAGGAAAATATTCTCTTGAAAATATTACATAACATACTAAGCTATAGGCTTATTTAAGGAGATTGGCCAGCAGCCATCCCAGGATAACTTTTGCACGAACAAAAACAAAAAAACACAATTTGCAAAAGTGCTATCTGAGTCTCAATCTCGCATAAACCTCAAAACCGCATTAAGGTTTTAATTTTCTCTCTTTTGTAAGCATTTTGGCCCAATTGTGTTGAGAGACAAAGGATTGTAATTTGAGCATTGTAATAGTTCAGTTTGCTGGAGAAGTTGAACAGGGATCATCTTCATTTGAACCTTCATAGTTGAGGCTTGAGTCGAACTTCCATAGGTGGAAGTTGGGGAATCATATTGTCCATAGGTGCATAATTGATTAAGTGTAATTCTTTTGTTATTCAGAGTTGATTAATAAATGAGTAAGTGGAGGACGTAGACTTATTAGAAGTCGAACCTCGTTAAATCTTGGTGTTGTTTATTTTATTGCTTTAATATTTTCGCTGCTTAAGAGCTGGTTCTAAACTGATCTTATTATTAATCGAAAAATTTACAAAAAGTTTACAACACTCAATTCACCCCCCTCATGAGTGTCACTTGCACTTACAGTAACATACAGTTAGACATAATTTAATATAAATGTCTTTTCCTCTACAAGAGAAATAGAATGGCTGAATGTAACAACAATCAGCTGAATGAAGTAGTGATGTAATTAGCTATTGTACCTGAATAGTTAGCTGCCGAAGGAAATGGAAATGGTAGTGACCCTGCCGGAGAACTTTTCAAGATGATTTTTCAAAGTAAGCCACCCACTTACCAAGGAAAGCACAATCCAACTATTCTAGAGGGATGGTTGAGAGAGTTTAATAAGTTGTTTGGGGCAGTAGAGTGTCCCGAGGAGCTTAAAGTGAACCATGCTATTTACAATCTGAGAGGAGAAGCTGATCTATGGTGGTCACAAAATGAGGCCGTAATAAGGACTTTACCAGGATTTAATTGGGATATGTTTCGGGAGAAAATTGGTAATAAGTTCTATCCTATGTTTCTTCAGAAACAGAAAGCTGAGGAGTTTCTAGATCTTAAGATGGGAAGTATGTCTGTCACTGAGTACTACTCTAAGTTCATAGAATTGTCTAGGTTTGCTTCGGAGGCTGTAGCAACTGAGAGGTTGAAGGCTAGTCGCTTTGAAAGAGGGTTAACCTTAGACGTACAATTACAATTAGCTAGTCAGATCTTTGAATCCTTGTATGATTTATATGGTGGAGCTTCCCACTTGTATGCCATAGACCAAAAGAAGAAGAAGGTATAGAAGGAAGGTGAGACGAGGGAGAAAAGGAAGGTTGGTGGAGGAACTTCCACCAACAGGGAAGTCATGGTGGATTTAAGAAACCTCGTTTCAATAACAACTTCCAGGGAAATAGGGGAAACTTTGGGAAGCCCACTTTTGGCAATGGGAATAGAGCTCAGATGGCTAGTAAAGGAGGGCGTGTGCACTATTGCAAGAAGTGTCCTAACAATCACCTAGGGAAGGACTGTTCAGGAACCTAGTGACTTGTCGGTTGTATAACAAACTTAGACACCGTGAGTATGAGTGCTTCTCTAAGAACAAAGGAAAGGAGGGACAAAATTCTCAAGCTAGGGGGAATTCAGCTGGGGGACAGCAAAAGGGATTCCAAGGAAATATGGGAGGAAAGGTGACACCTCAAGTTGGGAATAGGAATGGGAGTGGGAATGGAGAAGGACAGACTAAGGCCTCAAACACTGGTATGCTGAATGTGATGGCTCAAAGTGAAGCTGAAGGTAATAAGGATGTGATTACTGGTAGTTTTTCTATTCACTCTCTTCCTGTTAAAGTTTTGTTTGATTCTGATGCAACGTATTCTTTTGTGTCCACTAAGATTCTAGAAAAGTTAAAGTTTATGTTGGGAAAAGTATATGCAATAGATATGTTAATAGTATAACCTTCAGGACCAGAAGTGCAGTGTTCAAAGAGATTTTAGGATGTTCCTATTGAAATTGAGGGAATGGAGTTTAAGGCTAACCTAATCGAGTTTGATTTAGGTGACTTAGAAGTAATCCTAGGAATGGATTGGTTGAGTATGCATAAGGATAAGATTTTATGTGAAGCACAGAAGATCTCGTTGATGAATAAGGGTAAGAAGGTGAGTTATTGGAGGGCAGGAAGACCAAAACACAACAAAATAGTGTCAGTAATGAGGTTTGCTAGGTTTGTGAAGAAAGGTTTTCCAATTAACCTTTGTAGTGTGAGAGATGTGGATCATGTTGAGACTGCTAAGCCCATGGATACTGAGGTAGTAAGGGACTTTCTTGACGTGTTTCCGAAAGAGATTCTGGGGATGCCACCTAAACGAGAAATTGACTTTACTATAGTCTTTGTCCCAGGAACAACACCTATTTCCAAAGCACCCTATAGGATGGCACCTGCAGAAATGGGTGAGTTGAAGGAGCAGTTGCAAGATTTGGTTGAAAAAGGTTTCATTAGGCCTAGTGCTTCACCTTGGGGAGCACCAATATTGTTTGTGAAGAAGAAAGATGGGAGTTTGAGGTTATGCATTGGCTCTAGAGAGCTGAATAAGGTGACAATCAAAAATAAGTATCCACTACCGAGGATTGATGACTTGTTTGATCAATTAAAAGGAGCTACTGTGTTTGTGAAGATTGATTTGAGGTCAGGATACCATCAATCGAGGATTGTTAATGAGGATATACAGAAAACGACTTTTCGTACGAGATATGGGCATTATGAGTTCACTGCTATGCCTTTTGGGTTAACCAATGTGCCAGCAATTTTCATGAATCTAATGAATAGGATTTTCAAACGATTTCTGGATAACTTTGTGGTTGTTTTCATTGATGATATCTTGGTGTATTTTATGGGAATAGAAGAACATTTGGAACATTTTAGGACATTCTTGATGACATTAAGGGAGAATGAGTTGTATGCTACGTTCTCAGAATGTGAGTTTTGGTTGGAGAAAGTAGCATTCTTGAGGCATATCATGTCTAAAAAGGGAGTTGAAGTAGATCCAGCCAAGTTTAAAGCGGTTCAAAAGTGGCCTACACCTAAGAATGTAGCGGATGTACGTAGTTTCTTAGGGTTAGCGGGTTATTATAGGAGGTTTGTGAAGGACTTTTCGAGGATTGCTAAAGCCATGACATTGTTAATGAAGAAAGACTATAAGTTTGAGTGGAGTTATTAGTGTGAAGAGGCATTTTAGACCTTACAAGAGCGTTTGACGACCGCTCCAGTGCTGACTTTGCCAGATGGAAGTGACTCTAAAGATGTGTATAGTGATGCTTCTAAATGGTTAGGGATGTGTGCTAATGCAAAATAAAAAAGTGATTGCTTATGCTTCAAGGCAATTGAAACCATACGAGGTGAACTACCCTACTCACGATCTAGAGTTAGCAGCGATCGTGTTTGCTTTAAAAATATGGAGGCATTACTTTTATGGGGTAAAATGTAGGATATACACAGACCACAAGAGTTTAAAGTTCTTTATCACTCAAAAGGATTTAAACATGAGACAGAGGAGATGGCTTGAGTTGATCAAGGATTATGGCCTAGATATCCAATACCATGAAGGGAAAGCAATTGTGGTAGCAGATGCTTTAAGCCGTAAAACGAAGCATGGAGTGAATACCTTGGTGGTTGCTAATGAGCTATGTAAGGGTATAGAAAGATTGAGCTTGGAATAGTGAAGGAGGGAGAGTAAGAAGGGATTCTTTGTAGTCTTAGCATCCAACAAACAATATTTGAGGAAATTAAGAAGAACCACGAAGGAGATGTGGAATTGCACAGAATTAAGGAAAAGTTGGAAGCAGGAAAGGTTATGGATTTTGAGATTCATGAGAATGGAAGTTTAAGGTATAAAGGAAGATGGTGTGTACCACAAAAATGTGAGGATTTGAAACAAAGAATCATGGAGTAGGGTCATAATACCCCGTATTCAGTGCATCCTGGAGGCAATAAGCTACATAAGGATTTAAAAAAGATGTATTGGTGGCCTAGGATGAAAAGAGAAGTGGCTGAATTTTTGAGCAAATATCTTGCTTGCCAAAAGGTCAAATTTTAGCATAAGACACCACAAGGAGATGTCCAACCACTTCAAATACCAGGATGGAAATTGGATTGCATATCAATGGAGTTTGTCACTTGCTTGCCAAAGTCGAAGATCAGAATGATACCATATGGGTTGTAGTGGATAGACTTACTAAGTCAGCGGTGTTTATAGCCATGAAATAGACTTGGACAATGGAACAACTTGCAAAGGTTTGCATAAAACATGCTGTGAGGCTACATAGAGTTCCAAATGATATCGTGTCAGATAGAGATTCTACGTTTCTTTCAAAATTCTGGAAAAGTGTCGAGGAGAAATTTGGTACAACATTGAAGATGAGTACAGCTTTCCATCTAGCAACTGATGGACAAACAGAGAGAACCATACAAATCTTAGAGGACATGCTAAGGGCTTGTGTAATGGATTTTCAAGGGAATTGGGAGGATCACTTGGATCTCATTGAGTTTTCATACAACAATAGTTACCATGCAAGCATTGGCATGACACCTTTTGAGGCTTTGTATGGAAGGAGGTGTAGAAGCCCCTTATGTTGGAACGACATAAGTGAGACAGTGATTCTAGGACCTCAATTGATGGAAGAAACCATAGAGAAAATTAGAGTAATACAAGCAATGATTCAGGCAGCACAAGATAGATAAAAATCCTATGAAGACCAAAAACGCCAAGAAGTTGTGTTTGAAGTTGGCGATAAGGTGTTACTTAAGGTATCACCAATGAAAGGAGTAATGAGGTTCAGAAAGAAAGGAAAATTGAGCCCAAAATACATAGGACCCTACGTGATCTTGCAAAGGGTTGGAAAAGTAGCCTATAAGTTAGCATTACCAATGGAGTTGACCAAAGTTAACAATGTCTTTCATGTGTCTCAACTAAGGAAGTATGCTCCAGGCGAGTCACACATGTTACAACCTGAAACAATAGAGTTAGACCAAAGTTTGACCTATGAAGAGAAACCAATTTAGATCCTAGGCAGCAAAGTCAAAATTGTGTCAAAATTGTGAAGGTGTTGTGGTCAAACCAAGAAACCGAAGAAGCTAGTTGGGAAGCTGAAGATATGATGAGAGAAAAGTACCTAGAGCTATTTCAGGTTAGTAAGTAGAGTTACGGGGATGTAACTCGATTTTTTAGGGGGGTAGAAAGCGACTTGTTTTTCGCCCGTTTTTACCCTCAATTTTGCATGTTTTTATGAGTTTATGCGACTTTTAAGTAAGAATTTTATGCTTGTCTACTAAAATGGTTGTCAAGTAAGTGTCTAACGTCTACAACTACAAAGTATTATAATATGAAAATTTGAATTAAGTGTAGTCTCGATTCAAATTCCATACACTAACCTACACAAAGTTTCGGGACGAAACTTCTTTTAAGGGGGGTAGACTGTAATACCCCACATTTTCACGTATTTTAAGAAAGTATTTTTGTATTTTACTAGTATAATATTAATATTTTTATTGAAAAATTATGTTCATCAGAACATAAAATGGAAAAATGATAATAATAATAAAATAAATAAATATTAATACAAAATAATTTTTAATCAAAAATAATTATTTGTGTTCATAAATAATATTTTATGTTTAAAAATATTTTAAAAGGCTACTAAAAATAGAATTTTCAAAGGTTTTCTAATTTATTTTGACGCAAGGGCCTAAATGTAATTTCTACTTGTTAGGATAAGTATGGGCTTTTCCAAATCCTACTTTGGGGCCTATAAATACCCCCTTAAAACCCAAATTTGACATTTTCATGTTCATACTAGTCAATAGGATTCCAATAATTTAAAAAGAAGAGAGAGAGAAAAAAAGGGGGGGGGGTTGAGTTTTCCAAAAAAAAACAAATAAAAAAACTGCAGTTTCGGAAATCAAATAAAAAATCTTTTTTTGGTGACTCGGGATCCATGAGCCGGACCACCGCCGCTCGCCGCCGCAGCGCGCCACTGTCGGCCACCGCACTCCTCCCCCCTTTGGTATTTTTCCGAATTTTTATTAAAAAATAAAAATCTCCTTCTTTCTCTTTGATTCAGTCTTACAAATTCATGTTCATAGTTATGTTTAATCATGCCTTTATGCGTTTTAATCATGTTTAATAAAATTATAATTTGTTTTAAGGCATGAATTAAATTGTTGTTCATGAAATTTGAGATTAGGGTTTATAAATCATGAAAGTTATGAGTTTTATGAGTTTTTATGATTTAAACTTCAATGTTATGATTATGAATTATTGTTGTGTGAATTTAGATTGATTTTTAAAGGTTTTGAAAATAAAATAAATTGGTGTCCGAAATTTATAGTCATGAAATTCAATTGAATAAATATTTTGATTATGTTTTTGCTTATGAAAAATTGATCTAAAGTATAGATTGGTTTCATATTTATGTTGGTTGATTGTAGAAGAGTTTTACCATGAAATTATGGCGTTTTTATAAGTTTTTCATGACTTTAAAGTTAATAAATAAATCTGAAATTTTTATAAAAACAAGTTAAAGCAAGTTTTAAGTGTTCATATTATGCTAGTATGATCACATATAAATACTATGATGTTACATGTAATTTTTAGTATGTTTTATGAAGTTGAAAAGTGCTTTTAAGCATGTTTAACATGCTGTCCAGAATTTATAAAGTGATTAATTAGGCTTTTAAAGTACGTAATTAGCATAAATTCATCATATAAATTAAGTAATACATTGTATGATTGATTTATGTTATTTTTGAAGCTTTTCAAAGATTTTTAGTAATTTTATATTGCTGTCCACTTTTCTAAAGTGGCATAAAAATTATACTAAGGTTTTATAATGCATAAATAAGTCCTGAAAACCAAGTAGTCATACAATAGAAAAGTAAAGTGTAGTATGGAATTGAATAGAGACCATATAAGGAATGTTTTGGACAAATTTCCAATGTAGAAGTTAGTTTTTAGTTGTTGTCGAACTTAGTCAACAAGGTTTTAATTTAGTTTCGGTTTTTCCTTATGTAGGAGACTTTGAACTAGTCCACTTCTAGAAGTTATGGTGGAGCACCGTTACTTTACAAGGTACGTAAGTACTAAAGACAAACACGGGAACTAGGATTCATGCTTGGACGATCCTTGATTGTTTGAGATATTGTTATGCTTGTTTTGAATCATGAATTTATGTTCTTAACAAGTTTATTAGTAGCATGTTCTGAAAGTATGATGGCATTCCATGTTAAATAGCAATATGAATTTTTATAAGCTTGAATTAGATTGTCATGATCATTTTAATTTGACCAATAGTTTATTGATCAAGGAAGGAAGTTATTTTTAAGTTGGTTAGTTACTTAATCAACAAGAAAGGTAGCTGTGAATTTTTATTCACAGATTAAAAGAAGTTATGAACAATTATTTTAGACATGTTGCCACTCACAGTTTAATGTGTGGTCAAGATGAAAGTAAGTAATTAATTAGCCACTGACAAATAATGTATGGTAAAGGAAGTTCAGTTTAATTAAAGGACAAACATGAGATTAATTCCGAATCACCTTAAATTGAAGATAATTAAACTGACTTGCTTGATTTGATGCATGACTTTATGTGATGTTGTATGTGAGTCATAACATTTCTAAACCGCTTAATCATGTTAAGTGTAAGAGGGCTTGCATCAACACTCTTGGAACGTATATGCCTTGAGTATGAACAATGGGGGGAGTCGTATGGAACAGTGATTTGTGACTTCTAGTTGGAGTACAAGACATTGTACTCTTTTATATTTTTAATGCGTTGGATATCCGTCACTTTATTGACATAGTAATACCTTCTTGGAGTTGCTCTCAAGTTGGTGCCCAATAGGGTGATGATTTTTAAGGAGGAAACCCGTTCGATGCTGGATCCATAAGTTTAAATGTAATAATTAGTTTAATTGAGTCCATGTACAGGTAAAATTTGTTACAGGTAAGTTGAGTGCATGTTTTATTTCTTTATAGTTGTTGCATAGTCTTTAGTAGTTTTGTACTCATCTTTGCTGACTGTTTGTTTTGTGTGCATGGCTTTGACTTGGACTTTGCCCTTCAATGATCCACTTGTGGTGAGTAGTTGTCTAGTAAAAGAAAAGGTGCAGGTACAAGTGGGCATAGGTCATTTCACGATAGGCTGGAGTGGGAGCGCTTGCTGTGTTTTGTAGCTCTACTTTATTTTTTTGCTTATGAAGACTAACACTTATTTTGGATGTTGTTTTATTTCTAAAGACTCTTAGTTTTGATTTGATTTTTAATGGCCATTAATATGGTTCCGAAGTGTAATAAATTTAAAGTTGATTTTTATTTTGAGATCGTTTTGAAGTTTGGTTTAAATTGTTTTGGTTTTAAGACTTCCGCTAAAGTACATTGATAAATGCCTTAGCCGTATCACAGTGGCAGTAATACTTTGGTTTTTCCATATTTAGAAGTTTTAATAAACATAATCCTTAATAATTTTAATATGTTTTCCTGAAAAAAGAGAAGTAGGAAATTAGGAAATTCCAGGGTGTTACAAGTATGAAATTGAATAGAGACCATATAAGGAATGTTTTGGACAAGGTTCCAATATAGAAGTTATTTTATAGTTGTTGTAGAACTTAGTCAACAAGGTTTTAATTTAGTTTCGATTTTCCTTATGTAGGAGAATTTGATCTAGTCCACTTCCAGAAGTTGTGGCAGAACACCATTATTTTACAAGGTACGTAAGTACTAAAGACAAACACAGGAACTAGAATTCATGCTATAATCAATCCTTGATTATATGAAATATTCTTATGCTTGTTTTGAATCATGAACTGTGTGCATGACAAGTTTATTCGAAGCATGATTTTTATAGTATGTTGACATTCCATGTTAAATAGTAATATAAATTTTTATAAGTTTGAATTTGAATGTTATGATCTGTTTAATTTGGCCAATAGTTTATGAATCATGAAAGGAAGTTATTTTTGAGTTGGTTAGTTACTTAATCAAAAAGAAAGCTAGTTGTGAATTTTTATTCACATGATTAAAAGAAGTTATGAGCCATTATTTATATACATGTTGCCACTCACAGCTTAATGTGTGGTCAAGGAGGAAGTAAATGTTTAGCCACTCACAGTTAATGTGTGTTAAAGGAAGTTCATTTTAATTAAAGGACACACATAAGATTAATTTTGAATCACCTTAACTTGAAGATAATTAATATGTATTGCTTGATTTGATGCATATCTTTATGTGATGATTGTATGTGAGTCATAACAATGTTAAACCGGTTAACCACATAAAGTGTAAGGGGATTTGCATCAAAACTCTTGGAACGTATATATCTTGAGTATGAACAATGGGGGGAGTCGTTTAGAACGGTGATCTATGACTGCTAGTTGGGGTACAAGACGTTGTACTCTTTTATATTTATATGCGCTGGAATTCCGTCACTTTATGTGGCATAGTAATACCTTCTTGGAGTTGCTCCCAAGTTGGTGCCCAATAGGGCGATGTTTTTAAGGAGGAAACCCGTTCGATGCAGAATCCAAAATTTTAAACATAATATAAATTCACCCTTTTTTATGATGACATACTATGAAGTTCCCCCTACAAATAGTATCATTTAACATTTGGAACTTTTCAAAATTTTTTAATTCTTTAGAATTCAAAGAACTGGTCTGAGACTGTTCCAGCAGATTAAGCATCATTTAGAAGTAAACCAGTTCACAACTAACTCACAACAGTTTAAGAAAGAGTTTGCTAAGTACCCAAGGCAAATACTAACTAGACATAGAGCTCTTAGACTTAAACATGTATTCACAATAAGAACATCAGTAAGTTCATCAAACTTGTAAACAAGCCGTTGGGATGATAACAAGTAAAATGCTTCTAATACATTTCCTTCCCGACCTTATTGGTCTTTCACCACTTGCAAGTTTATCAAACTTGTTTCTAGTTGCTGGAACACACACAAGTTAGTAGTATCCATTTATCCTATTTCCCCCTGAATTAGGTGGAGCTGATGTTCACCCTGCTTCCCCCTTTTGGCATCATCAAAACAGTCAAAGCACAAAAGCAGTGAAAACAAAAACTAAACATAAGCAGTAGTCAAACTACTAATCATATAAAGTTGTAGCCAAATAGGTATTTGAAACAGCATTCTAGGGATGCTGATTCTCCCAACTGTTCCCACAAAAGTGCCAAACTTACTTGTCCTGAAAGTTATTAGAAACCAGTAGCAAACCAAATTACATAATGTTTTTTAAAGGAAAGGGGGAAACAAGAATAAGAAATCAATACAGGAGGGGCGGTTAGAAGCAATAGGATAAAATAAGAAGAAAGCAAAGAGATCAATCTGCTCCAAAGTCTTGTTCAGTCTCATCATCTTCTTCATCTTCTGAAGCACTGGCAGCATTCTCTTCATCAGTTGCTTCCTCATCCTGCTCAAATCAAAGTTCAGCATCCTCATCATCAGCATAAACTGTAGCTTCTGATGTATCGTCCTTGTCTTCACAATCCTCTCCACTAAGTATTCCTTCTTTGTGAAGACGAACCTCAATTCATTTGTAGTATTTTGCATTAGTTGATTCTGATCACTCAGCTGCTTAATAGAGGATTAGGTTGCATGAACTATTTTTGTACTGGTCTCAGTAAGAGCAGCATCACGTTTCCCTTCATCCTTCATTTTTAGAACACCTCCAGCATATGTCATGCCTTTATGACCTATAACCGGATCTGTGAGATGTGACATGGTGCCATAATCTCCCACCATTGGTATCTTCCAATGCCCAAACACTAAGGTCAGCCGTCCTCTATATGGCAGAGCATCATTGGCTTTCTCCACACAGCAGATCATATGTCTAACATCATAGCAGGGAGGTTGAAAGGAATGTGTTCAATGAGGCAGTAAATGAGAACACTATCCATCAACCGTACAGTCAAACGGCCTTGTGCTCTAGAACACACAATCTTAGAGGCTATAGTATTGAATATCCTCGTGATTGGTTCCATTAATTGGCCAATGGTTTACTCTTGCTTATTGTTAGTTGGACCGGTAAAGAGTCTGGTCTGGATCTATTCTGCTGTGAATTCCTTTACAGAAGGCCAATTTCTCTAGAGTAAAGATCAAGCCCCTTTGCAGGAACTTTCATAATCTGTGCCAATTTCTTTTCAGACAAATTTATGGGAATATCATTAACAAAGGAGAAATAGGATCCATCATATTTAGGATGCAGGTGTGAGTAAAATTCTTCAACTAGGGGCATGAACACATCTAAACCATTTGCAAATGATATATGTGTTTTATGATGTGTTTTTCCCTCATTTTCGGTTAATTCTTCTGCTAAATAGTTAAGTTTGTGGCTTTATTTTTACGAAATAGCGTCTTTCGATGTTAAGTTATGTTTTGGGACGGTTTTAGCATCTTTAGTTGACTTTTAGAACCTTTTTCAGTTATTTTATACCTTTTTCGGTTATTACGCATGGTTTTCGGCTTTGTTTTATATGTTACAGGAGCGTAATAGAGAGTTATAAAGTCATTAGAAGCTAAAAAGAATCAAAAAGAACTTTCCTCGGGATGTGTGCCAAGTCACGAGAAGTCACGAACGAGATTCGAAGAATTGAGCGAAGAAATAAGCAAGATCGTCAAAATATTGTTCATCCTTGTTCATTCGGGCGCATAGGCTAAAAGCATATATGGCTTATGCGGGCGCAACATAGATCAGAGAATTCGCACAGGCAAAACTATGCTACCTTCGGGCGCAGGGAACGAAGCCTTTTTGACCTATGCAGGCGCACGTGAAGCCGTTATGGGTCCGATTGATTTTTCCGTGCGGTTTTTTCTCGTGGGTTCATTTTAGTTAAACCTAAATACTATATATACTCAATGTAAAGGGGGGCACGACCCTAACTAGTTTTTTGGCATACTTTTAAACTTAGGAATCGTAAAAGCTTTGTTCTCTCTAGAATTTTAGCATCAAGTACTTTGTTCCAACAAATCAAGATTTCAATTAATGCAATTAAATCTTCATTTTGGTAATCTCTTTCCTTTTTTTTTCAATTCTCTTTATTGTATGATTCTTCTTAGTATGTTAGTCTTTAATTTAGTTTAATTATTTTTTTTTTAATTTAGTTGTTTAGTTTAATTTCTAGTAATTAATATAGTTTTAACTCTAGTTTAGATATGAATTTGTTGTTTGAATTTGCTTTTGGTTTTTGTTCCCTTGTTAGGGGATCTATGATCATGATGTGAATTTATTTTATGTTCTTTAATTAGTTCTTGGCTTTCAATTTAATTCCTATTATTGATTTCTATCGATTGCAATTAAATTGTTGCCAAATTTAGTTGTAAGTTAGGTTATTGTCGAAATTTAGGCCGAGAGGTAACATTACCACAATTACACCACTGAGTAATAGGCAAAAACCAATTTATGCGAGCGAGAGCCGGTAAAGGAGTTTTGAGGGAGTCTAAGTTCGAGAGAATTAGTGAGTCGTAGTTCAATGAATGCTAATCAATTGATTAGTGAGCGTTTAATGAGTTTGTTGATTGATCATAGTGAACCGATTGCCCTAGGTTTTCATTATAAGAGTTTAATTCATAATTTCCCGTCATTTCCTTAGTTTCAGTTTTGGTCTTCTTAGTTTTAGTAGTCTTTTACCGAACTTTCCACCAATGCCCCTTACGCATTTTAGACTTTTTACAACTAATAGGATTTAATAGCTTCCCTGAGGATTCGATCCCTACTTCCCTTGCTATATTAGTTAGTGTTGTTCGGTTATTGTTTGGAGGTGCGCGATAGCCTGTTCAAATTTTGGCGTCGTTGCTAGGTGGCAATTTTTTGTTCTATTAGTCGGGTTTATAGTGTTCTTTTAATTTTTTTTCAGTTTTATTTTCTCACCTCAAGGAACCTTCACGTTCTTTGAGGTAGTTCTCATTTCGGTTTTGAGTTTTGATTTTGTGCAGGTACTAGGTTGTATGCCGGTTAGGATTGACCCAAAACCGGAAAGATCATTGCATAAGAGGAGTCGTAGAAGGAAGTGGAGATTACGAAGAGTCATTCTTTCCGATCGAACAATGGTTAATTTGACAAAAGTTTTTGCTGAGTTGAATATTTCCGATAGTTCAAATAAGGAAGAGATGGCAGAATCACAGTTCAACGAGAACAACCCACCACGGAATGATGCACCACCACCGCCGCCGCCACCACCACCACCACCAGAAAGGTCGTTAAAAGACTATTCTCAGCAAAGTTTTGCAACCGTGGGAGGTGGATACCGAGTTCCTGATATAGAGGCCCTGAATTTGAAATTGAAGCCAGCTTTGGTGAACTTGGTAGAAAGGAACCAATTTGCAGGAACATTGAAAGAAGATCTAAATTTGCACTTAAATAACTTCATTCAGTACTGCAATACAATTAAGCAAGCTGGTGTATCTCAAGATTACATACGACGTACGATGTTCCCATTCTCATTGAACGAAAAAGGTCGTTCTTGGTTGAATGGTCTAAACATGGATACTATCAGTAGTTGGGATGACTTGGCTCTTTCTTTTCAAAGGAAGTACTATTCCCCGGAGAGAACTGCAAAACTTAGGACTCAAATTATGAATTTTAACAAAGAAACTGATGAGACTCTTTAAGATGCATGGGAGAGATTCAAGGATTTATTGAGAATGTGCCCTCATCATGGACTTGAGAAGTGGTTTTTAGTGCAATCATTCTCTAACGGCTTGGGTAATGAGAATAGAACTTTGCTTTACTCTGCTGCTAGTGGTCGATTTATGAACCAAGATGTCAATGCTGCTTATGATCTAATGGAGGAGATTGCCATTTATAATTCTCAATTTGGTAATCCTAAAGGACATGCTAAGAGAGGAGGAAAACATATGGTAGATGACAAATATGAGACTTTGGCTTCACAAATCAATGCAATCCATGAGAATCTAGACAAGATGAACACACCATCCTCCAAACCAATGAGGGTAGCTGCAATGGCTGCACTTCCGGGAGCTACAGATATCTTTTGTGATTTATGTGGTTCTTTTGGGCATAGTATGCAAGCATGTCATAGTTCTATGGAGCAAGTATGTGCATTTCAAGCTTACAAGAATAACCCATTATCGAACACATATAATCCTAATTGGAAAGATCATACATACTTCTCCTACAAGAATACTAGAAATGTTGAAAATCCGCAGCAGCAGCCACATTTTGCAGCACAGCAACAACAACAGGTTCAACGGTTTACTCCACCTCAACCATCGGGTTTCAGTAGACTACCACCTCTAGCACCACTACCAGCACCTCCACAGCCAACTAGCAATGACCTTTCAGAACTGAAGAATATGTGATGCAGATGCAGAAAGCCATGGAAGCTATGCAGGCCCACAATCGACAATTGGAGACTCAAGTAGCACAAATTTCTCAATCATCAGCTTAAAGGCAACAAGGCCAACTTCGTCCTCAACCTGCACCATCAAATGCTTCATCAAGCAATCCACCTTGTGATCATTGCAATTACATTGCAACAAGGAAGGTACTTACTATGAAGGTCCTAGAAAGCCTAATGATGATGCTACCAAGACTACAGATGGGACAAATAAGACTAGTTCAGTAATCATTGAAGACCTTGAGGAAGTAGCTGCAGAAAAGGAGAATAAAGTCTCAAAGGAGAATGAAGCACCAAGGAAGCAAGCTCCAGCACCAGAATCAGTTACAGATACAATTCCTCCCTCAAAGGTGTCGTTACCCTTTCCGAACAGGGTAACCAGGAGTAAGAACGATAATCATTTTCGTAAATTCCTTGAAATAGTTAAAAATTTGTAAGTCACTATGCCTTTCACTGATTTAATTACTCAAGTGCGTACTTACACTAACTTTTTGAAAGATATTTTGAGCAGGAAACGTGAGTTGAATATAACAGAGACAGTTGCACTCCAAACCCTGAGGAGTGCAGTGCAATCCTTCAAAATAAGTCCCCTCCTACGTGGAAGGATGCGGGCAGTTTTTCAATTCCATGTAGTATAGGTCCTTTATTTATTGGTAAGGCTCTATGTGATTTAGGATCTATTGTAAGTGTGATGCCCTTATCAATTTGCAGGAAGCTTGACATAGGAGCGCTTAAATTTACTAATGTTACTTTGCAAATGGCAGATAGAACTGTAAAATACCCTAAGGATGTTCTAAAAGATGTAACCGTTAGGGTAGGAAAATTTTTCATTGCTATTGATTTTGTTGTCCTTGATATTGATGAGGATGCTCATATCCCTATCATTCTAGGTATACCTTTCTTACATACTGCAGGTGTCGTTATTGACGTTAAAAATGGAAGCTTAACTCTTTCTGTAGGGGATGACAAAGTGACATTTAACCTTAATAATGCAATGAAAAATCCCATGATAGATCAGTCATTTTATAGGAGAGATATTATTGGTGAGATTGTTTTCGATGACATGCCTCGATCCGTTACAAAGAATCCCCCAGAGACTTTTTTGTTTGGATGCTGATGCAGGTGAAGGAGATTCGGAAACTGATGCTATAGGTCACGAATTGAACAATGAGATGATGACTCTAGTGGAGAGCCAAAGGTACTAATCATTGCCTCAATACTCATATGCCATCAAAGAGGTAACACAGCCTGAAATGAAACCCCTTCCACCTAATTTGAAATATGCTTTTCTAGATGATGCTGAGATGTATCCAGTTATAGTTAGTACTAAACTTACCAATAGTCAACTTGAAAAGTTACTAGCTGTGCTTTAAACTCATAAAAAGGCTATTGGTTATACACTTGATGATCTAACTGGAATAAGTCCTGATTTTTGTATGCATAGAATTCATCTAGAAGAAGGCCATAACCTTGAATACAAGGACAAAGGAGACTTAACCCTAACATGCAGGAAATGATGAAGAAAGAGGTTCTTAAACTTCTTAATGAAGACATCATCTATGTTGTGCCAGGTTCTCAATGTGTAAGTCTAGTATAGGCAGTCCCTAAGAAGGGAGGGACAATTGTTGTGCATAATGATAAAAATGAGCTTATCCCTACTAGAGTTGTTACAGGTTGGCGAATGCGCATTGATTACCGAAAATTAAATGTTGCCACTAAAAAGGATTATTTCCCTCTCCCTTTCATTGATCAAATGTTAGAAAGGCTAGCAACTAATAAATATTTTTGCTATCAAGATGGTTACTCTGGTTTCTTTCAAATACCTATCCATCTTGATGATCAATCAAAAACGACATTTAAATGTCCTTATGGTACTTTTGCTTACCGTAGAATGCCCTTTGGTCTATGTAATGCTCCTGTTACCTTTGAACGATATATGATGGCTATATTTTCTGAGTTCATAGAGTCTAGCAAGGAAGTGTTCATGGATGATTTTAGTGTCTATGGTATCGATTTTGATTCATGTTTTGCTAACTTGACTAATGTGCTTAAAAGATGTGAACAGGTGAATTTGGTCCTCAATTGGGAGAAATGTCACTTTATGGTGACGAAAGGAATTGTCCTAGGACATCTAGCCTCTGAAAGAGGTATTGAAGTAGAGAAAGCTAAAATTGGAGTTATTGAACAATTACCTCCACCAGTAAGTGTAAAAGGTGTTAGAAGCTTTCTAGGTCATGCAGGGTTTTACCGCAGATTCATGAAAGATTTTTCTAAAATTGCTAAACCCTTAACTCAAATGCTATTAAAAGACTTCGATTTTAAATTTACTAATGAATGCCTTTAATCTTTTAATTTGATCTAGCAAGCACTAATTTCAGCACCCATTATTCAATCAACCAATTGGGAGTTACCTTTTGAAATTATGTATGATGCTAGTGACTATGCTGTAGGTGGCGTGTTAGGTTAGAGGAAAGGAAAGATTTTGCATGCTATCTACTATGCTAGTAAGACTTTAGATCCAACTAAGATTAACTATGCCACAACTGAAAAAGAACTGCTTGCTATACTGTATGCTCTGGATAAATTACGTTCTTATCTTATAGGTTCGAAAGTTACTATTTACACTTACCATGCAGCTCTAAAGTACAAACTTGGAAAGAAAGAAGCAAAACCGAGGCTTATCAGGTGGATTTTCTCCTCCAGAAGTTTGAACTAGAAATACGTGACAAGAAAGGTGCAGAGAATGTGGTTGCAGACCACCTATCTAGAATTTGATGTGATAATGGGGAGATTTCAACTCCCATTGATAACTCTTTTCCAGATGATCATCTTCTAGCTGTCATTTCTAACACTCCATGGTTTGCTGATTATGCTAATTACGTAGTTGGAGGAGTGTTACTTCCCGATCTTACTTATCAGCAACGAAAAATGATTTTACATGATGTTAGTCGTTATTTTTGGGATGACCCTAACCTATTTCATGAGTGTGCAGATGGCTTATATCACATGTGTGTGCCAGATTGGGATGTCTATGGAGTTTTGCACCATTGCCACTCTTCACCCTATGGAGGACATGCTGGACCTGCGAAAACTATGTTTAAGGTATTGCAATACGGGTTCTATTGGCCTACGATACTCAAGGATGCTAGAGATTTTGTCATGTCTTGTGATTCTGCCAACGAACAGGTAATATCTCAAAAAGGCATGAAATCCCTCAAAAATGTATCTTATAAGTTGAAATTTTCGATGTTTGGAGTATTGATTATATGGGTCCCTTCCCTTCTTCTAATGGTAATCATTTTATATTGGTCGCTGTGGATTATGTTTCTAAGTGGGTGGAAGCAATTGCTTCTCCCCACAGTGATGCTAACATCGTTGTAAGAATGTTTAAGTAGGCTATTTTTCCTAGGTTCGGAGTCCCTAGAGCTATCATCAGTGATGGGGGAACGCATTTTTATGAGAAAAGTTTGGATAAACTGCTAGAGAAATACTGTGTTTACCACAGGATGGGATTGGCATATCACCCACAAATCGGTGGTCAAGTCGAGGTTTCAAACCGAGAAATCAAGTCCATTCTAGAGAAGACGGTTGCAAAATAGAGAAAATATTGGAGTAGCAAGCTTCATGATGCTTTATGGGCATATAGAACAGCATTTAAAACTCCAATTGGCACTTCCCCATATAGATTGGTTTATGGAAAAGCGTGCCATCTTCTAGTAGAACTTGAATACAAAGCTTATTGGGCAATCAAGGAATTAAACATGGATGCTAAGCTTGCGGGTGAAAAACGGTTGATACAGTTGAATGAATTGGATGAATTTTGGCTAGGAGCAAATGGTAGTGCCAAAATCTACAAAGAAAAGAAGAAAAGATGGCACAACAAACGAATCATAAAAAGGGAGTTTCAAGTCGGCGATAAGGTTCTATTGTTTAACTCAAGACTTCGATTATTCCCTAGAAAGCTGAAATCTAGATGGAGTGGCCCCTTTACAGTGATAAATGTGAGCAAATTTTGCTATGTTTAAGTTCAAAGTGAAAAGGGTGAAGTATTCAAGGTTAACGGTCAAAGGTTGAAGCCATACTATGAAGGAGATGTCATCGGTTTGGTTGAAGTCATCCAACTCGATGATCCTAAAACACCTTGATCACTAATGTAGCCATGGTCAAGCTAGTGACCTTCAAAGACCGCTCCTCGGGAGGCAACCCGAGCTTTCTATCCCTTCCTTTCTCTTTTTGTGTGTTTTTGTGTCTTTTTGTGTGTTTTTTTCGTTTTTCGTAGTTTAGTTTAGCTTAGTTAGCTTTTGTATTAATCTTGTAAATCCGAGCTAAGGGTCTAAGTGTGTCATTGCTTATTTGGGGTAATTAAGGATTTAAGAGTTAAAACGTGCATAAGAATTAATTAATAATAATAATAATAATAGTAATAATAATAATAATTTATAATATAAGTCATTAGTTACGGAGAAAAAGAAGAAAATCAGCAAAACACCTCTGCAGAGGCACCATGCGGGCGCAGCGTTCAAAACCTCGCTTCTTATATGCGCCCGCATTATAGATCAAAGAGTTCGGAAAACTCTGCAGACTACACCTGCGGGCGCAGCGGTCAAACCCGATTTGTTCTATGCAGGCGCAGCAAGCCTCTGTGGTCACCCGTTCGTTTTTATTCTTATTTTTTTTTCTCGCATGGCCTTATAATTTCACCCGTGTTTTTATTCGGCTCCCCTTATTATTATTATTGTTATTGTTATTGTTATTGTTATTGTTATTGTTATTGTTATTGTTATTGTTATTGTTATTGTTATTGTTATTGTTATTGTTATTGTTATTGTTATTGTTATTGTTATTGTTATTGTTATTGTTATTGTTATTGTTATTGTTATTGTTATTGTTATTGTTATTGTTATTGTTATTGTTATTGTTATTGTTATTGTTATTGTTATTGTTATTGTTATTGTTATTGTTATTGTTATTGTTATTATTATTGTTATTATTATTATTATTATTATTATTATTATTAATATTATTATTTTTATTATTATTTTTTATCTTTTAATCTCCTAAATTTTTACATCTCACCTAATCTATCTTCTTCCTCCTCCCTCACAACATTAAAACCCCAAAAACCTTCAACTCCAAATCACCATAACTCACTCCATACTACTCCAAAACATTTTAAATTTTAACACAACACTCCCCTCACTACTCTAAACAATACCTTGGAGTTAAAATTTGAAAAAAAATCAACGAATTGCAATTCCTAGGGTCCGAAAATTCGAACTACTTGTGGGCTTGATTTTTGGGTTGCTACTTCAATTTTCTTGAAATTTCTTGCTCTACTATCATCTACTAATGTATAACTTCATTTTTATCCATTTTTTTATGAAGTTTTCATGAATTTCTAATTTTTGGGTATTTTTTTACGAATTTAATTTCTAATTCTAAACTTGATTGTTGTTGTTCATGAGTGCTTAATAGCTATTTTTATGCTTCATTATCATGTTTAGAATTTTTTAATTGTGAGTAATTGGAAGTTTTGTGCTATAATGTTGAGTAAGAGTTTCCATTGAATTTTTGTTGACTATTCATGAATTTGTTGAGAATTCGGAGTTTTAACTAGTTAAATTCATGCTTAAAGTCTTTAGAATGCTTAAAATCGTGCTTTGAATTACTTCTTTGCTTATTTTGAATTCTAGCTTTACTCATGAACTTTCATTAGCAACTTTCATATTGAACTTCATGCTTAAAAATTGGTTAATAGTTGCTACTCATCTTAACTAGTTCATCTCTATTTGCTCTTAAGGTTTCATTGGAGTTGTTAGGGTGATTTTAATTGCTCAATAGTTGGATTCATATTATGGTGGAAGTTGATTTTTAGTGTTACAATTGATGTTCCTTTGTGGATATGAGCTTGGAAATGTTTGTTTTGGAGGCATAGTATAACAAGTAATGCTTAAGTTTGGATGTTATTGGTTGCACTCTTGGCTTTAGTTGAATAGAACTTTGTAGTACTCATTGGTTTAGTTGCATTTACAAACGGGTCATGCCCAAATTTCCACAAAATCTTGTTAGTAACTTTGATTGTATGATGACTACAATGCCTTGATTGTTTCTTTGATCATGCTATTACATCCCATAATTCCTTATGCTTTCATATTGGCATGGTTTTGTTTTCAAGACTTGCTTCAATAGAAAGCTAATCGTTGTTTTTCATGCATATGTTTTGTAGGATAGTGAGGAAATCAATTGGCAAATTAGTTGGCGGAGGCCCTAAGAAATCTCAGAAAACCGGGGCATCATCTTCAGCTTCCAAGGAAAAGCAACCATCGTCCTGCAGAACACCACCTCAAAACCGAAAAACGTTATGAAAAGCTTTCCAAGAGAACAATCAAATCCACACGGTTCTTCCACAAGGAAACATGTGACAAGCTCGGTACTACAGATCAGGTGATGAGGATGGCCTACCATATTGGATGGAGAAACTAGATTAATGCTACCATGCCCGATCCTGATGGTAAAACCCAGCAGGTCCCACACACATCCAGAGAGCTCACCCTGGAGTTCCTATCCAGTTACCATTTCCATGTTACCCAAGAGTCTCCTGTAGTTGGAAGAAAGACACACATCAGCTTCACCATCTTCGGACAACACTATGAGATGGATGTAGATGAATTAAATGAGAGGTTCCTATGGAATGCCGAAAATGCAGTATGGTCTACAGCAGAGCATGAGTGTGGACCATATTTTGAGGGAGCTTGGTGGGAGCGAATTACTGTTGGCAGTTCCACCTTCACTTCTACCACTGCCAAAGCATCTGAGTTCCAGCATCCTGCCCTTCGGTACTTTCTGAGATTTGTGGTTTACTGCCGATTTTTGAGAGGAGAGTTAGGTCGAGTCTACCCTGATGAGATTAGATTATTGTAGATGGTGACAGAAGGATATGCCAGACAACCTCTCCATTATAACTTCGAGTTCTTTCTAGCTCGCCGGTTTACTGAGATTGCAGAGGGGATTACTGACAGCCGCACTATTTACATAGGTGGCATGATCACATGGTTGGCCCACACATTAGGGCATACTGAGGAGATGCACCAGCTAAACCCAATCGAGGAGAACCCCTACCTCAACACTACTGCCCTGGGAGCTGCTAACTTCTTAAGACATTAGTAGAGAGTGCACAGAGAGAGATTTGTTTGGTGCATTCAAGAAATTTCATGGTGTTACCTGCCTAGTGCCTATGTTAGTCTCACCTACCGGGAGCATCCAGACGGCCAAAACCCATGGGGGATTCCACCTGACAACATCCCACTACAGGAGAGGGCTGACTCCGAAAAGAGAGCGGTTCAGATGGCCAACCTGATCCAGCAGGCAGGCGGCCAAACCTAGCGCCCTCCAGCTCCACCACGACCTGAGCCACCGAAACATAGCTATGCTGGTCGTTCCTTCTCCACCTTTGATATGACTCCCCTGATGAACCGGCTCGATATGCATTTCTATAACATCATTCACTTCGAGGACTTCGTTCCGACGTTGACTTGCTGCAGAGAGTCCAGTGGAGGGAGCATATGAGCAATGTTGAGGCTGGAACAATTTAAGGATTCCCGAACCACCCTCAGTGGCCACCAACATATGACCCTAGCAACGAGCCTACCTCCTATCCCTATCAGCCGTTCTATGACCAGTACTATCCTAGGTGTTGGGGACCCGGTCAGTAGAGCTCGGCTTCACCTCCTCCCTATGTTTTGCATGGTTATTTGTCCCGGGACGGGACAAAATTTGGTTTGGGGGGAAGGTTTATGTATTTTTGTATATTTTTGCTTAGTTTTTTTATATTTTTGTTTTGTTTTGTTTTGTTTTTGTTTTCTTTTTCCTCTTATTTTTACCTTTTTCTTTGAAGATTAGTTGGTTTCTTTCCTTTTTCAGGATTTATTTCAATCGGGATGTATTATTGATTCAGTACTTAGTTGGACTCCTGTTAGGAATTGTTACTGGTTTGGTTAGATCATTTCATCCTCTCTTTTGTTTTGTTTTGTGTGTTTAGTTAGCTTTAATTGCTTTCTTAGTTTAGTTTTATTGCTTTCTTAGGACTGTTGCATGGTTTGTACCATTCATGAGGAATGGGAGTTTACATGTGACAAAAAAAGATTGTACTGTTTTCTTAGGTTTAATTTTAGAGAGATTTGGCTTAACGGATTACTCGTGTCCCGGTTGAGTTTTATTGTTGGAATTGACTACTTCTGTACCCCTTGTGCTTATTTTGAAAATTGTATGATGCTTGACAGCGAATGGATCCACATGTGTGATTTGTTGGCTATGACTTGAATTTAATTGCTTGATTTCCTTTTATTGGTCAACTCTTATCAACCTTGCTTGCGTCTTGGACTTGAACTGTGTTAAAGGGAGGATTTGAGCCACTTTTGTTTATAACATTATTCATATTTTTCTTTCATGTGTGCTTAGTTCCTGGTGCAATTATGATCTTGGGTTTGACATTGGATTTTGTGTATCTTGCGCATGATAAAAGGCCTTCATTTCTTCTTTTGAGCTTCAGAATTTCATTTCCTACATTTATATTGTCTGTTGATCCCATGATTGGAGCTTTTATCCCTTTCATTTGTATTTTTAGCCACATTACAAGCCAATTAGCCTTCCTACATAATGCATTATATGCCCAAACTTGGTTTGGGGAAGTTGAAGTAGTTGTAATGTTGTTAAAATAAACTTTTGAAGGGTGTTATGGAGGATTCATGGTGAAATAGTTGGAGATGTTATTGTTAGAAGTTTGATTATAAAGTTTCACATATAAGGTTCTGCATACAAATGTCTAAGTTGTTATAGTTAATTAAAAAGTCATATATTATTCATGGCCTAGTTATGTATGTGTGATGATTATGTTTATTAGTTATTGAATTTTAAGCAATAACAAATCATTAAGAGTTGTGAAACTATGTTTTATTATGCATGAAAAATAAAGAGAAAAATTTATAAAAATAAAGTTGAAAAAAAAGAGATGAAATAAAAAGGAAAAAAAAGAGTTTCAAGTTTGTGAAGCAGTGGTTGTTGATTGAATTATAAGATTTATGGTGTTGATGTGAAAAATAAAGAAAGGTTTTGTTTAATTTGGTTAAATTAGATGTTGGAGAATGTTGAGGATTTTACTTGATTTTATATTTGTATACCCCGCATTCCACCACATTATCCCAAATTTTTATCCTACCCATCACCCTAGCCACGTTACAAGCTTATTAAAGCCATTTTTGATCTTCGTGCACATGCTATGGTTATTATGAAGTGAATCCTTTGTCAAGGTCGTAGAGTATTGATTGCATTCCGAGTCGACATTTAGGATGAGTGGATACCCTTTAAACACTTGCATGAGGTGTGAGATGTGGGTTTCGGGTACTTAAAATTGCATCTAAACACATTTTGCATTGCATTAAATATTTGATTTGGAGGTGAGGGTTAGAGCTTCATTGTTATAAGCTCGTCGTTTATTGTGCGGAATGACCACTCGTGAGCTACTCTAGTCATCGATTCATTAAACTTGCTTGGTTGGTTTTGTTTGACCCGTATTTAGGAAGGACGGTAATTGGATGCTTAATTGGCTGGCTTTGATCCTTGTGTCCTCGGAAGTTCTCTTGAGTTATGATGCTTATTTTGTTTGATGGGGTGTAGTCAATTTCGTTGTGTTTTGCTCGGAACGAGCAAATGTTCATTTTGGGGGAATTTGATATATGTGTTTTTATGTTGTGTTTTTCCCTCATTTTCAGTTAATTCTTGTGCTAAATAGTTAAGTTTGAGGCTTTGTTTTGACTAAATATCGTCTTTCGATGTTGAGTTATGTTTTGCGGTGGTTTTAGCATCTTTAGTTGACTTTTAGAACATTTTTCGGTTATTTTATACCTTTTTCGGTTACTACACATGGTTTTCGGTTTTGTTTTATATGTTACAGGAGCTTAATAGAGAATTGTGAAGTCATTAGAAGCTAAAACGAGTCAAAAAGCACTTGCCTCGGATGTGTGCCAAGTCACGAGAAGTCACGAACGAGATTCGAAGAATCGAGCGAAGAAATAAGCAAGATTGTCCAAATATTGTTCATCCTTGTTCATGCGGGCGCATAGGCTAAAAGCATATATGGCTTATGCGGGCGCAACATAGATCAGAGAATTCGCACAAGCCAAACTATGCTACCTGCGGGCGCAGGGAACAAAGCCTTTTTTACCTATACGGGCGCAGGTGAAGCCGTTATGGGTCCAATTGATTTTTCCGCGCGGTTTTTGCTCGTGGGTTTATTTTAATTAAACCTAAATACTATATATACTCAATGTAAAGGGGGGCACGACCCTAATTAGTTTTTTGGCATACTTTTAGACCTAGGAATCCTAACAGCTTTGTTCTCTCTAGAATTTTAGCATCAATTACTTTGTTCCAACAATTCAAGATTTCAATTAATGCAATCCAATCTTCCTTTTGGTATTCTCTTTCCTTTTGTTTTCCAATTCTCTTTAGTTTATGATTCTTCTTAGTATGTTAATCTTTAATTTAATTTAATTATTTTGTTACTTTAGTTGTTCAGTTTAATTTCTAGTAATTAATTTAGTTTTAATTTTAGTTTTAATTAGTTTTTTATTATGAATTTGTTGTTTGAATTTGCTTTTGTTTTTTGTTCCCTTAATTATGTGTGAGTAGTCTTATTCTCTAGGGTTAGGGGATCTATGATCATGATGTGAATTTATTTTATGTTCTTTAATTAGTTCTTAGCTTTCAATTGAATTCCTATTATTGATTTCTATCGATTGCAATCAAATTGTGGCTAGATTTAGTTGTAAGTTAGGTTATTGTCGAAATCGAGGCAGAGAGGTAAGATTACCACAATTAGACCATTGAATATTAGGGAAAAACAAATTTATGGGAGCGAGAGCCGGTAAAGGAGTTTTGAGGGAGTCTAAGTTCGAGAGAATTAGTGAGCCCTAGTTCAATTAATGCTAATGAATTGACTAGTGAGCGTTTAATGAGTTTGTTGATTGATCATAGCGAACCGATTGCCCTAGGTTTTCATTATAAGAGTTTAATTCATAATATCCCGTCATTTCCATAGTTTCATTTTTAGTCTTCTTAGTTTTAGTAGTCTATTACCGAACATTCCACCAAGGCCCCTTACGCATTTTAGACTTTTTAGAACTAATATGATTTAATAGCTTCCTTGAGGATCCGATCCCTACTTCCCTGGCTATATTAGTTAGTGTTGTTCGGTTATTTTTTAGAGGTGCGCGATAGCTTGTTCAGCAAACAACACATACCATTTGTGAAAATCTAATGCCTCCTTGACCTCTATCAAGAATTTTTGTGCAACCTAACTTTTTGCAACAGAAAATCCTACCAGAATTTGTCTATCCTTCAGATTATATAGTGGTTTAGGCACTAGTAGAATAACTGGATTTTGCTGCGCCACATTTATTGCGGTTTTTTGAGATTTTTAAAGAATCGTAGCAAATAGTTGTTGATGATGCACAAGAAAAATTATTTGCTGCGGTTCTTTTTCGTATTTGCTGCGGTTATAACCGCAGCAAATAAATCAACCCAAAACAAATGGTTGAGCCCAGCCCAAATGAAGGGGCTATAAATACAAAAACCCTTAATACCTAACCCAAACCCTAACAAATGGTTGAGCGCAGCAAATCTCTTCTTTCTGATCTTTCTACCTCTCAATCCCTCTAACCCTGACTTCCTCTCTCATTCTCGCCTCTTTCTTCCCTCATTCTCATTCTCTCCTCTTTCTTTCTCTTTCTCATTCTCATTCTCGCCTCTTTCTTTCTCTTTCTCATTCTCATTCTCATTCGTCCCTCCCCATTTGAAGGTACTACCTCATTTAAATTTTTTTGTCTTTTTTTTTTATTTCGATTGTAATTATTTTTTGTTTTCGATTGTTTTTGTTTTTTTTCTTGTTGTTGTTGGTTTGAAATTGATTTATTTATTTTGATTTGTTTGATACAATTTTGAAGCAAGTTTCGAGCAATTTTGAGGCGATTTCGAGGCTTGGGCGATTTTTCTTCAAGATCTATCTTTTGAGGTAATCTTTTGGGGTAATGTTTCTGAATTCTTTCACTTTAATCGAATTTTTCTTTTTTTTTTTTTTTAAATTTGTAGTAAAAATAAACTGTAATTCCTTTTAATTATTATTCGTAATTTCTACTGTAAATTTCATGTTTTCAATCATAGTTACTTAATATATAGTATGAATATGTTCCTCGATTTTGCTAGCAATTCTTGATTTTTTTTGTTTCATATTTTCATAATCTTCAAATATCAATAATGTGGTTCTTTTTTTTTTTAATTATTATTAAATTGCATCATATGAACAATTGAACACACTTATTATTTTTATTATTGTTAAGCATATATATATATATATATATATATATATGCTTAATTTGACATTGCTTGGGTGTTTTTATTGTTTACAATGTTACTAATTTGAAGGCTAAGATATGTTATGGTGGTTTTATAGTTGATAGTAGCAAGAAAAACAATTTATTAGAAGCATGCTGATTGTTTTTACAGTTGCTACAAACATATGTATGTGTGTAATTTCTTTTGTCGTATCGTGTTGCAGTAAGATCTCATTGTATGTTTTCGGTGCAAGCATGTTGTGTGAATAGTCACTCTGTTGACAAATTAGAAGCAATTTGCTTTAGTGATGATGTATCCTGGTTGAATTTTTTAAAGGGAGTTTCCTGGTTTAACTGTGTGTTTGAGTGACTGAGTGTAAGTGAGTGTGTGAGTCACCGAGTGAGGGTGATTGTGTGAGCAACTGAGTGTGTGAGTAACTGACTGAGACTGAGTGTAAGTTTTCATGAAGTCATTACAAGTTTTCATAAGAAATAATTCCTTTGACAAGTGATAGTTGTTTGGCTTGGTTCTATTTTCGTGGTCTTGTTTCTCTGATTTCCTCTTTCTTTACTTCCTTGTTGCAATAAAATAAAAAGTAAATTTTAGATTTCATACAAAAATCTCTATAAGATTTGTTTATTATTAATAAAAAATTTGTTCATAATCGATTAGTCATGTGGCAGTAGAACAAACCTTTAGTTATATGTTCTTATTCTTGAATGCTTGAATGAATGAATTAGATTTTGAATCTATGAAAGAATGGTTTAATGAGTATGTTAATGGATGCTTGAATGAAATATTTCGATGAGATTGAGNGTCCTTGAATGCTTGAATGAATGAATTATATTTTGAATCTATGAAAGAATGGTTTAATGAGTATGTTAATGGATGCTTGAATGAAATATTTCGATGAGATTGAGCTTATGACTGATGTTTATTGATTTAGATGAGATTGAGCTTATGATTGATGTTTATTGATTTGTGGTCTGATGTGTTGCTTCTTACTTGATTCCCTTATGGTCAGACAATTGCATCTCTTATGGTGATGCAATTGTTGAATGATGATCGAGTCCCTTATAGTNACTGCTCTTTATTGATTTAGATGAGATTGAGCTTATGATTGATGTTTATTGATCTGTGGTCTGATGTGTTGCTTCTTACTTGATTCCCTTATGGTCAGACAATTGCATCTCTTATGGTGATGCAATTGTTGAATGATGATCGAGTCCCTTATAGTCCGACAATTGCTTGATAAAAAATGAGTCCTTTTTCATAAGACACTAATTATTTCCAAATGATGAAGGGACTCAAGTGATGACCATGGTCAACATCATTGAGGTTTGAGTTGCTCCAGGCTTAAAAACCTGTTGAAGTAGCCTAACTCGAATGGTGGGTGATCGTAACCACTTCCCTGATGGAGATTATGTATATAAACATAAATATATATAGCCTAGTGCTATGTTGTTCTGGCTACAGTTGTGTTCTTGTGGCTATTGCTATGATGTTGGTTGAATGATGAATATATGAATGCTTGTGAATGAATTTTGCTTGAATGATTGAACAAAAGAATGGTTGAATGAGTAATGGATGCTTGAATGAGATATTTAGATGAGATTGAGGTTATGATTGATTTTATGAATGAATGAATGGGTTTATTCATGAATGGTAATGCTTGAACGAATGAATAAGAATAGGAATGGTTGAATGAATGTATAGATATGGTTGAATGAATGAATTATGGTATGATTTATACATTTTTTTTTCTGTTGCTCTCTTTGCTCTTCTCGTTATCTCTCTTTGCTCTTCTCTTTATCTGATGGCCCGCTACTGCGTTGCTGCTGCTGGTGTACGTGCCGCTGCTGTAATGCTGCTGCTACTGGTTCTCGGACCGCGCTGTTGTATGCTTTACTTCTCCAATTACTCACCAACAAGTCCATCACCAATCTTGTTTAAGTTAAATTTCAAATGTATTTTTGTGATAGAAGTGTATTTTTTTGTGATACAAGTGTAATTCAATTGAAAATAATTGATTCTATGTATGTATAACATTTCAGCTTCTAATTTTGCTTTAAAATTTAAAAAAAAAAATAAATAAATAAAAATTTGGGTTCTTATTTGCTGCGGTTATTCACAAAACCGCAGCAAATAAGTGTTTTTTTTTTTGTGGGAAACAGCATTATTTGCTGCCGTTCTTTGTAAGGAACCGCAGGAAATAATGTTGTTTCCCTCCAATCTCTGGTGTGTTATTTGCTGCGGCTACCTGAATAATCGCAGCAAATAACCCAATTTTTTTGCTGCGGTAATAAAATTTCATCATTTGTTGCTGCTATAAGTGCTGCGGTTCAAAACCGCAGCAAAATGCATTTTTTGTACCAGTGAGGAGTGGTAGACTTACTTTTCTTAGATTTCATGCTTGAAGAGATCGCAACATCAGATTGCTTTCTCTTTTGCCCTGTTGTGGTTTGGTCTGGTTGTGTTTCCTTCATAACAATCTTCCCCTTGGACGCTTATGCACCCTTTCTAGCAACCGTTTTCACACGAGTACCCTTGCTTGCTATTTTCTGTGTGTTCTCTTTCTCAGTGGTTAACTCAACTTCCTCTTCTTCTTCAGTAACTTCCTTGCTCTTTGATTTTTCAACTAGTTTGGGAGTGGTTTTAGGTGTGTGTGATTTAGATTTTTTAGCTGGTGGTTTTGTAGCCTTCTTCTCCACTTTCTTAACCATTTTTTTATGACGGTTTCTTAGTGCTAACTTTGTTTTCCTTCACTTCTTCAGTAACAATATCCTCTATTTGTTCAATTTCCCTTTCTTCTGATTCAACTTCTTCCTCCTCAACTTCTTCTTCATCCGGCTTAGATTCGGATTCAGATTCCTTCTCATGTTCAGATTCTTCAATAATCTCTAGTTCTTTGGATTTTGACGTGTCTATTTGTACAGGAGTTGATTCTTTGGATTTTGTTGTAGGTGGCTTTTTGGCAATGGCTGATTTTGTGGATGTTGGTATGGAAGATTTGGTTGTTTTGGCGGTTAATTTTGGTGTAACCGCCTTTGTGGTTGTTTTCGTGGTGGATTTTGGTGTGGGGGGTCTTATAGTAAGAGCTTTTGAAGTTGCAGCTTTGGTGTTCTTTCAAATCAATGGCACTTCCTCCGCTTCTTTGACATCTTCTTCCTCCATCACATCATCTATCACAAACTCAATGACCTTGTCAATCATCTTCTTTGTTTTCTTCGTTTCAATTTCAGGAGATTCACTAACTTCTTTCTCAACCAATTTTGTGCTTCTTCTTTTTAACATGAAGAGACTGAATATTTCCTCTGATTCGAGCACAAAAAGAAACACTTTGAACAATGTGAGAGAAAGCAAGAAGAAGAATTTAGATGAATTAGGTTTTTGTGTGAGAGAAAAGAAATCGAGAGAATATATAGAATTTAAAGAAAATAAGGAAATAAAATGAAGAAGGAAAGTATGATCGAAAGCATATATTTGTAGGAGATTTGAATAAAAACGATTATCTTCAGAATATTTGAAAGATATTTGTCCGGTCAACCAAAAAGGTTGTTGCCATATAAGTACAACCGTCAATATCTTTATTTCCAAAAGTTTGAATTTTTGAAAATAAACTTACTGACTAAAAATAACCGCCTCATGGATCTGGTTCCCTAATGGTTTGCAACTAGTCTGTCCCTACTTACCTTTTACAAGATTATGCTAAGGCACTTGAGTACTAAATTAATCAGCTCAGCATCGCGTAAGAACTTTGTGAGACCTAAAAAGCATAGAGAAAAACAAAACAAAACGAAACAAAATATGTACATATTGAACTCACCGGACTAGCCAAAGGGACAAGTCAAGTCTTAAGAGCTCATTGTCAAATTTTAATCATACCCAACAAGCTACGAAGCATGATGAACATTTTTCTGCTCAAAGGTTTTGTAAAGATGTTAGCTAGTTGATCTTCTGACCTGCAAAACTCCAATTCTACATTACCTTTTTCAACAATGTCCCTTAGAAAATGATGCCTAATCTCAATATGCTTGGTTTTAGAATGTTGCACAGGATTTTTCGAAATATATATTGATTGCACATGTGTTTTCACATAAGATGGGAACACTTCTGAAACAGATCCCAAAATCCTTTAGTTGTGACTTTATCCCACTACAAGATAAAAGCTATTTTGCGACAGACAAATTCCGTCGCAAACTTAGCACATTCCGTCGCAAAATCCCATTTACGATGGAATTCCCGTCGCAAAACGTCCGTCGCTAAAATTTTTGTCGCAAATTTCCAAACTTGCGACGAAACTGTTGGAGTTTGCGACGGAAAATTCCCTCGCAAAGTTAGCTATTTTGCGACGGAAAATTCCCTCGCAAATTTGCAACGGAAACACTAGTAGAAAAATAGCTTATTAGTATCGATTTTTATGACCTATTTGTATCGTTTTTTTATACAAAAACGATACTAATAGTGGTTTTTTAAATATAAAAAAATAGCTATTAGTACCGTTTGTTTTTAAAAACGATACTAATAGAGATTTTTGAAAACAAAAAAAAATTAAATCACAATGATAATGAAATAATAATACTAATAACCAACAATTAAAATTATTATAACAGATACTATATTAAATTGATAAATAACAATAATAAATTATTACAAAATTGAGGGGTGTGAAACCTCGAAGGCCATTAATCATAAAAAGTTAGCCACACCAATCACTCAACTCTAAGATCACAAAGACAAATCTCCATATAATTCATTCTTCTGCCACACTAGCACCATAAACCTACCACAGAGACCTACAAACACCCTAGCATTCAAGGAACAAAATAATCCATTCTTCTGCCACACATCCAAATTGTAAAGCTCACAAAATCTGAAATGCCAAGTTTAGGTTCATGAACAATGTGATAAACTATCAAGTATATGCAAGAAAGACGAAGATAATGAACATTGGAATCACTAGCTACAGAAAGGAGACATGCCACACAAAACCGCTTGATCCAAACAAAAAGAAACCAAGTTGATTTGATACCCGTTCTTTTTCAACTCACCAAAATTTGTCCCGAACATCAACTTGAAGATGAACATATCTTATAGCAATTGGATCACAAGTTGCCTACTCCACATTACATAAGCCTTAGCTCATATTCACCAGCCATTGTTATATACCTCACCCATGGCAGAGCCTGGTATCCACTCTTCTCAATGATCTTAAGATAACGAACCTACAAATTGGATATTAAAATTAATGACAGTCATTATTGTCTTGAATATAAAAAAGACAACAGCATAGCAAACACATGCACTCAAAATTGAAATTAGCACAGACATTACATTGCAGTTGCTACAAAGATGACAAGCCATAGATATAGAAAAAGTGTTCAAGTTATAGTGAGAATTTATTTTTAATTTTATAGTAGAAGGGGAAGGAAAAAGAAAGAAGTTTATAGTGGAAGCACATTACATAGTTTATGGCCCAAGTGTTAAGTGGTAGCAAATCCTTAAGTGATGAAACTTAAAGTAAATTACTACATAGATATCATAAAAGGTCAGTAGTGTATAAAACATAGTTATCAGGCCAAAAAAAAACCTTTATTACTTGAAAAAATAAGCTTCAGCCTGCAGAAAAAATATGATTCATAGACTGAAGTACCAAGTGTCTTTATGTTTCATTTTGTGCTCATGACTAAAATCCCTTAAGATTCATCCAATGCATAATATCAATAATATGGTAAAATTATACGAGAATAGAGTTCAGACAACTCATCATAACATACTTTGTAAGATTCAAAAGCACACCATACACAAAAACTTTCAGCGTGCAAACAATAATGAAGCAACCTGTAATTTATTCAAAATGAAACCCTCACAAAGAACACAAAAGTGGGACGTGAGAAAACTCTACCAAAAACAAATTTTCAATTCTCTTCACACCTAAGTTGGCTAAGTAACTACTTTCTAATATCCTTCTGGTGCTAGCAGAACATTTCTACCCCGTACCTGCTCATATTTTACACAACATTTCTAATACAAATTCTGCATCCTCAGCACAAAGACGAAATGCATAAACAAATTCTTAAGACACAGACCCTTACGCTTTGTAATAAACTGGAAAAAAAAAAAGACTGTAGGAAACAACATGAAATAACAGTCATACAAAAAACTAAACTGCTATTAACTAAACTGCTAGCTATGAACATCAATTAACTTGCAATACTTGAGAGATCTACCTCAAGCGATGCCAACGCAAGGACATCTTTATTGGCAGGCATACTGAGCACAAACTTCAGGACAAGCAAACGAATAAGTGAGGCATAAACGAACCTTCCACCAGTGAGAACAAAGTAAGCAAAAGCTCTCTTGCTGGGATCACTAGGTGGGTAGCGTTCATGGTTGAATTCATCATAGGTAATTTTTGACGAGGGACTTTTTATAGCAGCCAAAGTAGCAGGAACATCAGAGATAAGACCGTGTTCAACTTTCGGCAGAAACGTGAAAAAACACACTTAGAATCACGCCATTAAATTACTTGTACACTCTCACAAATATGACAAAGAAACCAACAACACCACCTATATTTCCTGATAGCACAAAGATTATACATGCTTATTATAATGGGGGGAATCCTCAATTTTATTGCTAGTTTTACTACGCCTCTTGTTTCTCCTTGACATGGCACGAGTTTTTCTCTGTTTGGGTTGCAGTGCAGGGATTCTCAGGCAAGTTCCTTCACTGTTTTAAAAATGCTTAAATTTTAGTAGTAGTTTGGTCTGTAATCAGGATTCAAAAACTTATAACATGCTGAGCAATTGGATTGTGTGTTAACAAATTAACAACTTTCAAATCATCCTACACTTTCGATTTCAGCTAACGTAGCAAGTATTACACTTAAGGAAAGGCACACCGCGCATCATAACAAGATCAGATTCCCTAAAGAAGCTTTTTATGTGTGGATTAGACTACGGAAATCGGACCCAAGGAAGACCAATCAGCTGAATACGATCCATGAAACATTAATTAAAGTTAAAATGAAGGAGTAAATTGCAATTCAAGTATATTTATAAATTAAAAAAAATTAAATGCAAAATTCAAGTATATTTATAAATTAAAGTAAAGGAAAAATTGCCAAATGAGACCTTTTAAAAACTTTTTTTTGCCAAAAGAAACCTTTTAAAATTTTTTTTGCCAAAAGAAACCTTAAACTAAATTTTTTTTGCCAGACGAAACCTTTTCGCCTGAATCCGGTGTTGACTTTGGTTTTCTGATGTTGACCCACTCTTATCTTTCTTTTTGCATTCTCAAATGATATATGCACCAAAACATTAAAACTAAACCTTTGACCTCCTCAAATCCTCTCTCAAATGATATATATAAACTAAAATCATTCTCCAAAATGACATGGTCACCAACAAATTTTGTCCAAATAGTTTCACAACAATGAAACTAACAATAATACACACAATTGCACAAACAACAAGCTCATTTCTTCCATAATCATTCTTCACCACTGCATTTTGTTGATTCATCGTTCGCTTCTGTTTCATAACCTTCTCCTTCAAGTTCTCCAGCTTACGAGCAAGCCTTCTGTTTCATAATCTTCTCCTTCAAGTTCCCCACCTCACGAGCAAGCCTTTTGTTTCATAACCTTCTCTTTCAAGTTCATAAACACAATGTAAAACAATGGTGGGTAATTAGTGGAGGAGTTAATTTCTATGAAGATTATAAATTCAGAAAATTAAAAAACTAATAAAGGTTGAAGCTTCCACAACCTTGCAACAATGGAAGACAAAGAAAGAAATAAAATTGCAGCTTCTACAATTTTGCAAATGGAAGACAATTAGAAAAAATTGACAAAAAGAAAGGAGGGAAAAATGGAGGGGGAGAATATTTAATGAGGGATAAATTGGAGGGAAATTAGGGAAAACTAAGGAGGGGAAAATTGGAGGGAAAATGAGAAAAAGCAAAAGAGTGCAAATAAGGGAAAATGGTGGGTCAACACCGGAAAACCAAAGTCAACACCGGATTCAGGCTAAAAGGTTTCTTCTGGCAAAAAAAATTTAGTTTAAGGTTTCTTCTGGCAAAAAAAATTTGAAAAGGTTTCTTTTGGCAAAAAAATGTTTTTAAAAGGTTTCATATGGCATTTTTTCCTAAAGTAAATGCACTTTATACTCTGTAGACTGTAATTTAATCAAACTTGTTGACATTCAGATTTAACTTTTAATAACTTTATACTTCACTTCTCAAATACACTTATTTATACTGTATATGTACAATATACGATACATTCGATTCAATTCTACAACAATGACATCTAATTGCTAATTACAACCAATTTAATTACTTTTTCTAGTGTAATGTAATGCTGATCTAATCTTAAACTTCAATCGATAAATGGAATATAGATTGAGATATTATCCGCAAAAAATCAAATCAACCTAATTAATTATAAAACAAAAAAAAAACAAAAACAAAATTCAGCAAATTAAACCTACGAATATATAATTAATCAACTCCAAGTAGAAGTTTGAGTTGAAACGACAGCGTTTTCACTGTTACTCTTCTCTTTAACGGGAGAAGGAGGAAGTCGAGAACAGAAATCACGAAGAGGATATTCATCAAGGTGAGAATTCGAGTAAAAAGAAGAAGTAAACCTGCGAAAATGGAGGAAGCTGCGATTGGTTGAGGAGATCGGGAGGACGGTGAGTCGGAGTTTCGATTGACCGCCAAAAACACCTGAATAGACCGCCAGAAGAAGGGAAGGAGTGGAGTCACGGTCCTTACCGGAAGGGAGGAGAAACGGTAGAGAAGAAGAAGAAGTAGGAGAAGGGTTTTTGAGTGGCGAAGAAGGATAATGGCGAAGAAGGAGAAGTGAGAAGGGAGAAGTGAGAAGGAGAACGGCAGTTTGAGAAGGGAGAAGTGAGAAGGGTTTAATTTTTTGGCGACAAAATAACATAAGTGTTTGTCATTTTTTGCGACGGAATTAATTCCGTCGCAAATTTGTGAGGGATTATTCCGTCGCAAACATATAATTCCGTCGCACAAAAACTTTGTTCATTTGATTTGGTTTGTCACTTTTTTGCGACGGCTATTTCCATCGCAAACAAGTGGACTTCCATCGCAAGTTTGCGACGGAATTGACTCTGTCGCAAACTCTATATTTGCGACAGAACTTATTTCCGTCGAAAAAATCCGTCGCTATTTTCCCGTTTTCTTGTAGTGTCCACAAGAGCTGAGCACAACATAAAGCCGTTGCAATATACTCAGACTCTGCTGTGGATAAGACCACAGAATTTTCTTTCTTAGATCCCCATGAGGTAAGACAGGAACCTAAGAAGTGAGCCATTCCAAAAGTACTTTTCCTGTCCATAATATACCAGCAAAGTCAGCATCTGTGTATCCTATAAGATTCATACTACTACCTTTTGGATACCACAGACACATATCATCAGTACCATTTAGATACCTTAAAATTCTCTTAACAACCTTTAGGTGAGGTTCTTTACGGTTACTTTCAAATCTTGCACACAACCCTACGGAAAAATACTATATCTGGCATACTGGCTGTTAAGTAGAGCAATGAACCAATCATACCTCTATACAACTTACTCTGAACACGTTTTCCCTTCTTATCAAGGCTCAATTTAGTAGAAGTCGGAATGGGTGTTTCATAGGATTTGCTGTCTTGCAAGCCATATCTTTTCAACAACTCCTTGAGGCACTTCTGCTGATGAATCATAATTCCATCCTTGGTTTACTTGATTTGAAGTCCTAGAAAGAATCCAAGTTCTCCCATCATACTCATTTCAAATTCACTTTTCATCAAATCTGCGAACTCATTACATAAATAAGGATTAGTAGCTCAAAACAAAATATCATCCACATATATCTGGACCACTAGCAGATCAATTCCCTTTTCCTTTAAGAATAGTGTCTTGTCAACTGGATTTTTCTTATATCCATTTTCTAAAAGAAAACTGAACAACCTCTCATACCAAGCTCTAGGAGCTTGTTTGAGATCATAAAGAGCTTTCTCAAGTTTTATAACATGGTTTGGCAAGTCATTATTCTCAAATTCAGGGGAGTTGTTCTACATATACATCTTCTTTCAGATAACCATTAAGAAAGGTTGTCATAACATCCATTTGAAAGGGTTTGAAGTTCATATGAGCTGCAAAAGCAATTAAAATCCTGATTGCCTCAAGCCTAGCAACTGGAGCAAAGGCTTCATCAAATCAATTCCTCCTGTTGATTGAATCCTTGGACCACTAGTCTGGCTTTGTTCCTGACTATAATACTTGCATCATCCAGTTTCTGAACTCCCATTTAGTTCCAATAACAGACATGTTTTCCTTCCTGGGTTCAAGATGACATACTTGATTTCTCTCAAACTAATTGAGTTCATCTTGTTTGGCCAAAATCCAATCTGGATCCATTAAAGCAGTCTTATAATCAGTTGGTTCAGCATTTGAAAGAAAAGAATAGAAAGCACAAAAGTTTTCTAGAGTAGAATTCCTTGTTTGCACCCCTTTGTTAATATCACTAATGATAAGATCAGGGTGATGAGCAGACTTGTACTTGAAGGATTATCATATCAAGATTTGCACTGGTGCCTTCTAATGTTGAACTGGTTCCTGTACTGGTTCCCCCCTGTTTCATTGTTATTTTGAACAGGTGAACCTAGTCCCATAGTGGTCTCAGCTACATTGTATTCACGTGGTTGAACTTCTGAGTCCCTATTTCCTTCTCTTACTTCATGAGCTTCTTGAGTTTGTGCTTGACCAGAATCTTCCTCTCTAGGAGAGTTGTGTGGTGAGAGCACCTTCTACTGCTTTAGCTCCAGTAAAGTTTAGCATGCCAATTTCGAATTCCTCACCATCAACCTGCACATGCTTACTAAACATATTAGTTTCATCAAACAGAACATGGATACTCTCTTCAACACACAAGGTTCTTTTGTTGAAGACTTTGTATGCCTTGCTGAGTGAAGAGTATCCAACGAAAACAACCTTATCACTTATGGGATGAAATTTGTCCAAACTTGATTTACCATTGCTATGTACAAAGCATTTGCACCCAAACACGTGTAAATGTGCAATGTTTCGAGGTCTCAGCATTACCCTCTTTAAAATATGGTAAGCGGTACTCACAGCTTCAGTCCAGAAGTTTCGAGGTAGACCACTCTCTAGAAGCATTGTTCTTGCCATATCTTCTAGAGTGCGGTTTTTCCTTTCAACCACTCCATTTTGTTGTGGAGTTCTGGGAGCTGAGAAATTGTGAGATACACCATGATCATTATAGTAGGTAATGAAGCTGACATTGTCAAATTCAGAACCATTATCAGACCGGATAGAGACCAGTTGATGATTAATCTTGTTTTGGACTTGTTTTATCAAGATTTCAAATTCTTCAAAGGTTTCATTTTTAAACTTTAGAAATACTTTCCAAGTATAACGAGAGTAATCATCAACTAACACAAACACTTAGGCAGCCATTTACCTGTCAAACTTCTCAAAACTTTCCTAACCAAATCTTCACTAGTGAAACTTTTGCCAAGAGATTTTAGTTCATTAATAATTGACATAAAACGAGTATACATATCTTTTATATTTTCATCTCGATTCATATCAACAGCTTCATATTTAGACATAAGCATATCTACCTTAAATCTCCTGACTTCACTAGTGCCTTCATATGCTAACTCTAGAGTTTTCCATATTTCATGAGCAGTAGAACATGCTAAAATACGGCTTACCCCATTATCAGCAATACCTTGTTGAAGAAGTGACATAGCCTTTGCGTTCTTGTCGAGTGTCTTAAGATCTGTGCTAATGTATTCACTCTCCTTCTTTTTTGTTCCATCAGCGTTGTTAGCCACCTACTTAGGACCATTTTTTTTTATTATCATCTAACACTCATAGTTAGTGCCTATGACAAAGTTTTGCATGCAGTTCTTCCACCACGGATAGTTTGTTCCATTAAACTTTGGCAGCCTTGATCTAGAGTTTCCATTTATCATCTCTTGAGTATTCATTTTTTCTTCCTTCTCTAGGTGTTAGTTAGTGTTATCCTTTCAAGAAGTTAGACTCTGATACCAATTGAAAGTGCAAGTGACACTCAAGAGGTGGGGTGAATTGACTGTTGTAAAGTTGTTATAAATTTTTCGATGAATTATAAGAAAAGTTTAGAACCAGTTCTCAAGCAGCGGAAATAATAAAGCAATAAGATAAACAACGCTAAGATTTAACGAGGTTCGACTTCTAATAAGTAGAGCTGGGAAACGTATCATGTCGTGTCGTTTTTGAGTCGTGTCACTTAAATAAACGGGTTGAACTCTACAACCCTAACCCTACATGTTTAATAAACGAGTCGTGCCAAGTCAATCTGTTTAATTAAACGAGTCAAACTCTCGACCCAAACCCATTAATAACGGGTCGATTTCATGCTAAGTTATTGGGTCGTGTCAGTTTATCCCACCTCTACTAATAAGTCTACGTCCTGCACTCTCTCACCCTTTTCTTAATCAACTAAGAATAACAAAAGAATTACACTCAATCAATTATGCACCTATGCACAATATGATTCCCCGACTTCCACCTATGGATGTTCGACTCAACCCTCAACTATGAAGGTTCAAATGAAGATGATATCAGATCAACATCCCCAGCAAACTGAACTCTCAAAATGCTCAAATTACAATCCTTTGTCTCTCAATAACAATTAGCCTTAATGCTCACAAAATAGAGAAAATTAATACCTTAATGTGGTTATGAGGTTTATGCGAGATTAAGACTATGTGAGCACTTTTACAAATCGTGATTTTTTGTTTTTGTTGGTGAAAAGGTTGTTTTGGATGTCTGCTGGCTAATGCCCTTAAATAAAATCAGCAACATATTACATAACATACCTGCCATACTTAAGAATATTTGCCTTGCATACCAATCCAAGCATCCGTGTTTGTTTTTTGAAAAACAATTTTGCACGGAAAGAAACTTTCTTAAAATACGGATGTGTGAAGTAAACTTTAGGGGACTGGTTCATCACTGTTCCTAGACTGTTCCAATCATCCACGTATACTTATAATTATGTATGCGAAGTAACTTAAGTTCCTTGTTATTAATAATTAGTGCAACTCTGTAATCTCAATCTTTATATTGCATATGTAAACCTTCATACCACTTACATTGCATCTAAGACCTAAGAGTTAGACTCTATGAGCGTGATCTTCATGCAAACTTCAAGACTTGGCTTTTCCAGCTTTATCTTGTCATCATTGAACTTGTTTCATTAGTACCTGCAGATGCAAATAGAGACATGCATATAATATTATAGTTCAATGTGGTTTGTCATCATTCAAAACAAAAGATAGGAACTCAACACTAGTAATTCTGTCATAATTGTTTAGAAAGGCAACAGTTATGCAATAGCCATATGTACTAGCAATCAAAATGTTCTCAAAAATCCTAATCTATACAAGCCTATGTTTAGCAAATTGACGTAATCTAAAAAATCTTCAATCATTCATATAATGATCTTCAAATAAATGCTTCATAGTCGATTGATCCATTATTGCTGTGATCTTAAAAACGTAGCCCATTTCGAGCTTCTACTTTAGTCATCGTTACTTAACCTCTTCAAACTCTCCAACAATGTTCAAAGAAGGTGTAAGTCTTTCTCGCTTGCTGTCGATTATGCTCGACCTACAACAATATAAAACAAAGATTAATTAATTTGTAGCAAAATTAAATGACGAGGCTTTTTATAACTGTATTTCAGTCTCATAGTTTATCGATTTGTCTTGTATGTTTTGGTCGCTTATACACATTGTAGATTACTAGATAACTCAGCATAATGCAGCATTGCAGCCATCCAGATTCCAGTCAAAGAAGTGCTTGTTTAGTGCAAGTGATATCATAAACAAAATGGGTTAAAGCTATTAGCTTCCATGACATGGGAGCTAGAATTTAGGTGTAAGTCCTCAAAGTGGCAGTGCTATGGTTCACAAAATGGTTGGATGTATTATATAAGACAATAATTGCACTTTTACATATTATGCCCTTCAAATACACTAAACCATTTGTCTATTCCTAAGTCTTATATATTATCCACATTAAAATGCCTATTTATATAGAGGTATTTCAAATAAACCACCTATCCTACAATCATCTCATACATGCCAGAAACCATAGATACTTTACCTTCAAAAATTTACAAAAACCATAAAACTAAAAAAGATATGATTATAATTAAAAAAAAAAACTGAAAAACTTTCAGCATCAAAATATTTGGGTCAATGCCTAATCCTATAGCTTTTTCATTATGTTTAACATGGTAGGATGAAGGATTCTTCTTTAATGTTACTTTAAAATTCTATGTTCATGTATCTAGACTTCCATTTGTTATGTTAATTACTTTGCAGGTGAAAGCATATTAAAAAACACAAGGCTTAATGTGTGGCAAGTCATGCTGCTGTTACTGCATTACAACTCACTGATGTATAACCGAACAACTTCTTAGGAAAAATGTTCAAGGGCAAATATCTATTATTTGCACCCAGAAGAACATAAAAAGTCTCCAAATTTCAGCACCGTTTCCTCACATTCAATGTGCTATATCCTATACCCAATTCAAGAGTAAACATCCAAACCCTATTCTAGAGTGATAATCAGAATCCGAGCATCATTGAGGTAAGGCTATAGGAAGTCAATTGAGTCAAATTAATGGAATAAGTACCCACTCAATTGCAAAAGAGAAGGCTGATTGTCATAGACCCTCAACGAAATTACAATTCCCTAAACATCAGATTTTCTTACACCACCAAAATAAGCAAGGGTAGCTCATTGTGAAAATTTGATTCTCCCCATCATAATCTGAAGTTGAAAACCTTACACCATATAACAAACAATAATAAGAGATTCCTAATAATGGTGGAACAGTGGTGGTACAGTGGTATTTCGATCTTATGTTGTTATCTCTAGATTTGATACTCGTGAATTTAAAGTGGGCAGAATGTATGCAAGTGGACTTAAGCTACGATATGTATATCACAAAAACAATACATTTTCTCTTTAGCAGCACTTAGACCCTCTATAGTTTATTCCAAACTCTATATACATTACCCAAACAAAGATATATAATAACCTTTTTATCTTGTTGCATAGCAAATAAAACACTGAAACATCAATTTAACTGTCAATTATTACATTCATCAAATAAGGAACATATATGTATACCTGTTTGGATTATGTTTGTGTATTGTTAATTGATGATAGTTAATATTTTGGGGGGTTTACAATGGAGGATCAACTATAGAAGAGGAGATTGTGGTGAAGTAGGGTGGATTTGAGAGGCAGTAGCAGCAGCAATAAAGAGGAAACACAAAAGAAAGAAAGAAAATAGAGGGGAAAAGGGATACATGGGAGCAGGATCAAAAAAGAGGAAACACAAAACAGTAATGAAAGCTTAATAGAAAAACTGAGCAGATCATGAGCTATGAGACGTATTGACCATGAGTGAGTGACCCAGGAGGAATGAGTGACTAAAATGTGAATAAAGCTTTGTAGAAGTAAGTGAAAAAGAGAGTGAGTATGAGGTTAAGAAAGAAACTGTGGTAAGAAATCAAAAACTACAAGCAAACACAAATAAAAAAAAGAAATCAAAATAAAAGAGACGTAAATCTCCATCTGAAAGGCATTAATGAAACATAGAATGCAAAAACCACAAAACAAGTAAATCATCTACATATTACCTTTGCTCCATACTCTATTATCTAAGTTGGCTATACTAGTAGAAATAAATAAAACAAAATCGAACTAAAAATAACGAACAGTGAACCATTCCCTAATATTCTTAGAGTGGAACAATAACTATATGAAAGAGATAGTACCAAAACTTGTTCTACGTAATTAGCCAATCTAAATAATAAAAAAGATAACTTATGAAGATGGAATTATTCTCTAACACAATGTTGATTAAATAAGAGTCATACTCAAGTGTTAAAGTTTTAATGTAAAGACATAAAGTCACCAATAACTATCTACTCACTCATGACTTCATTGTTATCAAGATTTTCTCATATCTATAAAAGAAAGAGGTAATTAATATCAGTTATTTTGTCATTCAATTTCATAGGATCGAAGCTTCCATTAGTTCACCCACTCATGTCTTTGATGTTGGATAGTGTCAAGATTGAACTCAACTTGGAGTATTTGGAACAAGAAGGATAACGCTTAAAATTTTTAATTATTTTTCTAATGGACAGAACTTCAAGCTTAGGTGTCTGAATGATGCAATTTTTTTTGAAATTGATTATTTTTTCGAGATCTAAGCCGTTTTAAATATCCGAAGGGGATTTGGCCCATTATTGTTTTTTAAAAAAAGTCTTGTAGCACTTTAATACCCCATATATTCACGTATTTAAGAAAATTATTTTCGTATTTTATACGTATGTTTTAATATTTTTATTGAGGAATTATATTTAAGAAGAATATTAAACAAAGGAAATTTAAATAAATTCTAATTATAATAATTATTTTGTGTTTATAAATAATATTTTATGTTTTACTAAACATTTTGAAAAGTTTCAAAAAATAGAAATTTTGTTATAATTCTTTCATAATGGTGGATGTCCATATTCCCCTTGTGTTTATTCTCATCATAATTCTCTCCATAAGTGTCCTATATAAATTCTCTTGTAACTTATGATTTTACTCCTCCATGTAACTCCCTTCATTATAGTCACTTATGATCGACCTTTCAATGTTCTTAGGGAATCACAAGGTAGCCATGTGTATAAATATAGGCTCCTAGTGTGGATTAGACACACTTGAATAATACAAATTCTATATTCTCTTAAGTATCTATACTTTCACTTTCTATATTTTATAACACGTTATTAATACGATAGCTCTATTCTAGTTGAATCAGTTTCTATCAAGTCATATTCATAGACTACAAAAGGTATGCAGTCTTATGAAAGGTCCTTTCGATATTGATGTTGCAATACAAAATAATTTTTCATTTTAATAATGAATTATGACATATACGTACAAACTTATTTCTATTATATAAAAAAAAACAAATGTTATCAATCATGAAATGTCATACCATCTTTCAACATGTCTCGATATATATTTATTTTCATAAGTACCACTATTCACTAACGTTATATTAATCTGGTTATTTTAATAAAATATATAAGATGTTTCAATGAAGAAAAAACAAATATAACGATATCATACATGCTATTATGTATTTTCTTTTTGTATATGTGTTCTTTGATTTTATATTCTCTTAAAAAAAAAAACTTGTAATACATCAAGTCACTATTAATACACGTTACCACAATGGATACTTGAGATAATTTTCAAAGTCATGAATTATTCCATGTAATAATATTATTACATATTATTTTATTATACACGTTTCAAATCACACGTCTCTTGAATAATATAACGTTATACTTTATAGTACATGGAATATTCACTATATAAAGACAAGATAAAATAACGATACTTTGATTAACATTCAAACATTATATTAATATTCTCTATATTTGTCATTTTAATATTCACATTAGCGTTCTTAAGTATCTATTCACTAACATGATATATTTATTTATATAAGTCTCATTTATATATTACTCGTCATGTATTATAGTTAGATTATATATTACTCTTTATTTTTTCTTCCTACACCTGCCTAATTTAATGCTTACATTATACTCCCTCCGTTTCTTATTTTTCTTTACATATATTGTTTCTCTATATTCTATATTTTTCTTTACATTACAGCTTTATTAGATTTTTAACATTTTTTTATTAAGATGGACCCCACACACCACCCACTAATCTAGCTTCTATTAGTTGCAACTTGTTTCTCTCTCATCAATTATTACCCCAATTTGACCCCACCACACATATATCAAAAGGAGTGGGTGAATAGTGACCGTCAAGAATAATAGGGAACGGAAGAAGTAGTTATTTTAATTTTCATTATTACCAATATGCATTACAATAAAGTATATCTATTAATTGAATAACTTTTACTTATTTTACTATTTTGTAATATTGTCTTTATAGTGAAAATGTCAAACCTTGCCAAATTGATATTTGTAGCTCTTGACATCATCGGAAAAGAAATATTTGTCATGGGTGTTAGATGTTGAAATACATATACCTGCTAAAGGGCTAGGTGAAACGATTAAGGAGGGTAATACAACAACACCTCAAGATCAGGCTAAGGCCATGATATTCCTTCGTCATTACCTCCACGAAGGGCTAAAAAATGAGTATTTAACTGTTAAAGACCCATATGTTCTTTGGAATGGTCTAAAGGAAAGATATGACCATCAAAAAACTGTATACTCCCTAAAGCTCATTATGATTGGTTGAATTTGAGCTTACAAGATCTTAAATCCGTTAGTGAATATAACTCAGCTATGTTCAGAATAACTTGTCAATTAAAATTATGTGGTGAGAAAATTATTGATGCAGAAATGTTGGAAAAAACATACTCCACTTTTCATGCAAATAATATTGTCTTGCAGACACAATATAGAGGAAAAGGCTTTACAAAATATTCTGAATTAATTTCTTGTTTTCTTGTTGCTGAGCAAAATAATGAGCTATTAATGAAAAATCATGAATCACGTCCTACAGGCTCTACTCCATTCCCTGAAGTGAATGTGACTTCTCATGATAATGAGAAAAAACTCAAAAACAAAGACCATTCCAGCAGTAGTGGTCAAGGTCGTGGTCATGGCCAATGGCGTGGCCGTGGACGTGGTTTTGGTGGATATAGTAGGGGTCGTGAAGGTTATTTCAAAAGTCCATATTCTCACCAGAAGTGGGAACGTAATGATAATAAGATTGAGAAAGAGAAAAATGAGACCACTATTTGTTATCGCTGTGGAGTAAAAGGTCATTTGTCTTGTGTGTGTCGGATGCCAAAACATCTTGTTGACCTTTATCAACAATCATTGAAAAAAGGAAATAAGGTTGAATCTAATCTTGTCTTTGAAGATGACGAAGAGGATTTTGTCTTGGATTTTGGTGACACAACTCATTTAGATATTGCGGATTTTCTCACAACCCCGGAAGGGAATAATTAAACATTACAATTTGTGTGTGTTTGGTTTAGAATAAATTAATTTTTTTCCCCTTATGGTTGTAATAAGACTTTTATATGTTTTTAATTTATTCAGACATTATGACTTGTTTTTGTTTTATTTTATAATAATATGGTTATTGGCTATTTATCACCTTTAACTAATATGTTTAATTTATGACACTTTTTTTAATTTTGAAGAATATGAATACCCTTCAAGTTCAATTTGCAACACATGGAGAAGAATTATGTCTTATTGATAGTGCAACCACTTATACTATACTTAAGAATAAAAAATATTTTTATCAGTTGTTGATGAAAAAGGCTAATGTGAACACTATATCGGGTAGTACAAATATTATAGAAGGCTCCGGAAGAGCAAATATATTGTTGCCTTGGGGAACAAAAATTGAAATTGTTGATGCTTTATACTCCCCATTGTCTCAAAGAAATTTATTAAGTTTTAAAGATATTCGTAGTAATGGCTATAATATAGAGACAATTTGTGAAGGAAATGATGAATTCCTTCACATCACAAGTATAATCCAAGGCACAAAACATATTTTGGAAAAATTATCTACATTCTCCACTGTTTTGTACTACACTAAAATCAATGCAATTGAAGCACATTCTATAGTAAACCAGAAGTTTATTAATAATTTTGTTGTTTGGCATGACCGGTTAGGCCATCCCGGTTCAACAATGATGCGAAAAATCATTGAAAATTCTTGTGGACATTCATTGAAGAGCCAGGAGATTCTTCATAAGGGTTTTCAATGTGTAGCTTGCTTAGAAGGCAAGTTGATAATTCGGCCATCACCAACTAAGATAGATTTTGAATCGATTAATTATCTAGAACGTATACATGGGGATATTTATGAGCCCATACATCCCCCATGTGGGCCATTTAGATATTTTATGGTGCTGATTGATGCATCAACTAGATGGTCACATGTATCTTTGTTATCAACTCGTAACCTTGCTTTTACAAGATTGCTTGCTCAATTGATTAAATTAAGAGCACATTTTCCAAATAATGCTACTAAGACTATTCGTCCTGATAATGCTGGTGAATTCACGTCCCAAGTCTTCAATGACTATTGTATGTCCATTGGGATAAATGTTGAACATCCTGTAGCACATGTTCATACACAAAATGGTATGGCCGAGTCATTAATCAAACGTTTGTAGTTAATTACTACACCATTGTTAATGAAATCAAAACTCCCAGTTTCTGCTTGGGGGCATGCTGTATTACATGCAGCATCATTAATTCACATTAGGCCAACAAGTTATCATAAAGACTCCCAATCTCAATTGGTTTTTAGTCAGGAACCAAATATTTTCCATCTAAGAATTTTTGGATGTGCTGTATATGTTCCAATTGCTCCACCACAACGTACTAAGATGGGTCCTTAAAGAAGGTTAGGAATTTATGTTGGATACGAATCTCGATCAATAATTAAATATTTAGAGCCATTAAGAGGACATTTGTTCACGACTCATTTTGTAGATTGTCATTTTAATGAGTTAGTTTTCCCAACATTAGGGGGGGAAATAAACAACTGGTAAAAGAAATAAGTTGGAATGAAAAGTCATTATCTCATCTTGATTCTCGTACTAAAAGTGTGAATTAGAAGTTAAAAAGATAATTCAATTACAAAGCTTAGCAAATCAATTGCCAGATGCATTTTCTGACCTAAACAAAGTGACCAAGTCACATATAACAGTTGTAAATGCTCCTATAAAGATTGATGTCCCAGAAGGACTACATCATGTTGCTAATGAATCTAAAGCACGCCAGAAGCGTGGAAGACCTATAAGTTCCAAAGATAAAAATCCTCAGAAAAGAAAAGGAGCAATGATTGGTAATGGCCAAATTGATGATACAATAAGTTTTGAAGGATCTCCAGAAGAGAATATAGACATGATACAAAAAGAAATTCAGGTATCTGATAATGAAGAGATTTCGATTAATTATAACATGTCTGGAATTAAATGGAACCGAAATGAAATCAACGTCGATGATGTTTTTGCATATAATATAGCACTTGATGCCATGGATAATGTAGAGGATCAAGAACCAAGGTTCATGGATCAATGTAGACAAAGAAATGATTGGTCAAAATGGAAAGAAGCAATTGATGCAGAATTGAAATCTCTTGCAAAGAGAGAAGTATTTGGACCAGTAGTCCGCACACCTACAGGTGTGAAGCCAGTGGGATATAAATGGGTTTTTGTGCGCAAGAGAAATGAAAATGGTGAAATTGTAAGATATAAAGCACGTTTAGTTGCACGAGGATTCTCACAAAGATCTGGTATTGATTATGAGGAGACATACTCTCCTGTGGTGGATGCAACTACTTTTAGATTCCTAATTAGTCTGGCAATAAGAGAAGGACTTGACTTACGTCTGATGGACGTAGTCACAACTTATATGTATGGCCCACTGGATAATGATATCTATATGAAACTTCCAGAAGGTTTTAAACTGCCTGAAGAATACTACTCTATCAAATTGAATAGATCTCTTTATGGATTAAAACAATCTGGGCGTATGTGGTATAATCGTCTTAGTGAATACTTATTGAAAGAAGGATATAAGAATGATCCTATTAGCCCATGCATTTTTATTAAGAAATTTGGATCTGGATTCGTTATAATCGCAGTGTATGTTGATAATTTGAATATTATTGGAACTCTTGAAGAGATTTCAGTGACTGTGGATTATTTAAATTAAGAGTTTGTAATGAAGGATCTTGGAAAAACAAAATTTTGTTTGGGGTTACAAATTGAGCATTTAAAGAATGGTTTACTGGTGCATCAATCAACATACATAGAAAAGGTCCTTGCAAGATTTTATATGGACAAAGCACATCCATTGGGAAACCCTATGGTTGTAAGATCACTTGATGTAAAGAAAGATCCCTTCCGCCCTTGGGAAAATGAGGAGGAGATTCTTGGTCCTGAAGTACCATACTTAAGCGCAATAGGAGCATTAATGTACCTTGCAAGTCATACACAACCTGACATATCATTCTCAATGAATTTATTAGCAAGATTTAGTGCATGTCCGACTAGAAGGCATTGGAATTGGATCAAACATGTACTTCGTTACCTTCAAGGTACAAAAGATATGAGTTTATTTTTCTCTAATCTTTCCAAAGAAGATTTGATTGGTTATGCAGATGCAGGCTATTTATCAAATCCACATAATGCTCGTTCACAAACTGGATATGTTTTTACATATGGTGGTACTACTATTTCGTGGAGATCTATGAAACAAACTATAGCAGCTACTTCTTCAAATCATTCTGAGATTTTAGCAATCTATGAGGCAAATCGTGAATGTGTATGGCTAAGGTCGGTAGTTCAACACATAAAAGTGGATTGTGGTTTTTCCTATGGGAGAGAACCACCAATAGTCTTGTATGAAGATAATGCACCTTGTATTGCAAAACTCAATGAAGGGTACATCAAAGGCGATAGAACGAAGCACATTTCACCAAAATTCTTTTTAACTCATGACCTTCAAAAGACTGGAAACATAAAAGTGGTGCAAATTCATTCAAGTGAGAATTTAGCAGATTTATTTAATAAAGCGCTTCGAACGAAAACATTTAGAAAATTAGTTCAAGATATTGGATTACGTCATCTAAGAGTTTTCCAGTGATATGGTAATGAGGGGGAGTAAAATTCGCGCTGCACTCTTTTTCCCACTAGGTTTTCTTGGTAAGGTTTTTAATGAGGTAGCATTTCAAACGCATTAATTTAGTTAATGGACATCCAAAGGGGAGTGTTATAATTCTTTCATAATGGTAGATGTCCATATTCCCCATGTGTTAATTCTCATCATAATTCTCACCATAAGTGTCCTATGTAAATTCTCTTGTAACTTTTGATTTTACTCCTCCATGTAACTCCCTTGATTATAGTCACTTATGACCTTTCAATGTTCTTAGGATATCGCAAGGTAGTCATTTGTATAAATATAGGGCTCCTAGTGTGGATTAGACACAATTGAATAATACCAATTCTATATTCTCTTAAGTATCTATACTCTCACTTTCTATATTTTATAACAATTTTTAGAGTTTCCTAAATTATTTTAAAACAATGGCATAAAAGTAATTTCAAGCACAAGAGTATTTATGGAATTGCACCAAATCCTACTTTAGGGCCTATAAATACCTCTTAAAACCCCAATTTTCAGATTTATTTTGCAACTTGAGGATTTAGGATTTCATAAATTTAAAGAGTGAAAGAAAGGAGAAGAAAAAAAAATTCGAAAAAAAATTAAACAGGGTTCGGAATTTCAAAAAAAAATAATAAAATAAAATAAACTTGTTCGTGCCTCTTGCCGGAGCCCTCGCCGGAGCTGGCGCGCTGCCGCTGTTGCACCTCGCCGCCCACCTTCGCCGGCCACCCCTCTCTCTTTGATTTTGGTATTTCTGAAAGTTAAAAAGAAAAATTAAATTTTCTTCTTCTTTTCTTTTTGACTCAATCTTGCAAATTCATATTTATATTTATGATTAATCATGTTTCCATAGTTGTAATTATGTTTTTATGAAGTTATGAATTAGTTTAAAGCATGAATTTATTTGTTGATCATGAAATTTTAAATGGAGGGTTTATAAAATTATGAAATTCTTTATTTTATGGTTTTTAATGATTTAAACTTCAATACTATGATCATGAATTGTTGTTGGGTGAAAGTCAACAATTTTATGGTTTTTAATGATTTAAACTTCAAATATAAATTATATTGCTGTCCCAATTTTGTAATCATGAAAATTAATAGAATAAATATTATGAACATGTTTTGTTTTATGAAAAAATATTCTAAAGCATAGATTTGATTCATGATGTTGTTAGTGGTTTGTAAAAGAGTTTTATGATTAATTCATGATGTTTTTATGAGTTTTTAATGAGTTTAGATAAATAAAAAAAGCTGTAAATTTTTATAAACACATATTTATTCCCAATAAAAATAGTAACATGTACTATAGTAACTTATAATCATTTTAATGCATCTAAGTATTGTATATTGATCTTAGGACGGACATGACTATAGTGTTTTATGATCAAAATAAGATATTTAAAAAGGTTTAAGAGTGTTTTTAAAAAGGTTTTCAAAGCTTCCATTTTTGGAAAAATACCGAAAATAGAGTATTTTGTAATAGAGAAAAAATTAAAATAAAGTATGGAATTGAATAGAAACCATACCAGCAATGTTTTAGACAAGTTTTCAATGTAGAAAGTTAGTTTAGAGTTGTTGTAAAACTTAGTGTCAACAAGGTTTTAATTTACTTTCGGTTTTTTCTATGTAGGAAACGTCAATTTAGTCGACTTTTAGAAGTTGTGGCGGATCACCACTACAACACAAGGTACATAAGTACTAAAGACAAACCTAAAATTTTGAATTCATTCTTTGTTGATCTTACGATATTTTGTTGTTCTTGATTGGATTGTGATAGTGACATATAAGACAAGTTTTATTAAAAGCATGATTTTATATTATTTTAACATTCCATATAATAGCAATATAAATTCATGAAGATTGAATTGAAATGTTATGTTCAGTGCAAAATTGGCCAACAACTTATTATTGAAGAAAGGAAGTTGTTTAAGTTGGTTAGTTACTTAATCAACAAGAAAAGTAGTTTGAATTTTATCCACATGATCAATAGAAGTTAATGAGCAATTATTCTTATACATGTTGCTACTCACAGTTTAATGTGTGGTCAAGGAGAAAGTAAATAGTTAGCCACTCACAGTTAAAGTGTGGTAAAGTATGTTTTGTTTAATTAAAGGATTGACAAGATTATTTTTAGAACAACTTTAAATCAAAGATAATCAATATGTCTTATTTGGTTTTATGTATGCTTTTATGTGATGTTGTATGCGAGTCATAACATTGTTAAACCGGTTAATCACGTAAAGTGTAAGAGGATTCGTACCAAAATTCTTTGAACGTATATACCTTGAGTATGAACAATGGGGGGAGTCGTATCAAACATAGATCTATGAATTTTAATTGGAGTACAAGCTAGACGTTGTACTCTTTTATATTTTTAATGCGCTGGAATTCCGTCACTCTACGTGACATAGGTAATACCTTCTTGGAGTTGCTCCCAAGTTGGTGCCTAATAAGCGATTTAAAAGGAAAGGAAACCCGTTCGATGTGAAATCCAAAGTTTAAATATAATGGTTAATTTGGTTAAATTAAGCCTATGCACAGGTGAAGAGTTGTCAACGGTAAGGTGTATATATGCTTTTATTTTATTTTAGTTTAGTCTTCTTGCATAGTCTTTAGAAGTTATGTACTCAGCTTTGCTGATTATTTATTTTGTGTGCATGGCTTTTTCTTGGACTTGGCCCTACGATGACCCACTTGTTGGCGAGTAGTTGTTTAGAATAAGAAAAGCTAAAGGTACAAGTGGACATAAGTCATTCATGTTGGGCTGCAGTGAAAGTGCTTGCTGTGTAGTCTTCATTGTTTCTTAATTTACTTGCTTATGGAGTCATCTAACTATTATTTGGATGTTGTTTTAGTTTGAAAATTTAAGTTTTTGGCTTCGAAGGGTCATTAATATGGTTCCGAAGTGTAGTAAAGTTTTAAGTTGATTTTCTTTTGGTTGTTGGTTACATTTTTAGTTTTTTAAATTGTTTTGAGGTTTGAGTTTTTTAATTGATTTTGGTCTTTAAAGACTTCCGTTGTAGTACTTTGATAAATGCCTTAGCCGTTATCACGGTGGCGGTAATGCTTTGGTTTTCCCTCATTAATTAGAAGTTTTAATGATTATGTTTCATAAATATCATAATATGTTTTCCAGAAAATCTAGAGAAGGAAGTTAGAAAATTCCAGGGTGTTATAAAGTGGTTACCAAAGCTTAGTTTTTGAAATGAAATAAAAATTTATTTTTTTGTGTACCTGAAGTTTTATTTTGGGAAAAAGGAATTTCTTATTTTGGAAAGTTATTGGAAATGGATTTTTTTCTAAAAATAGAAATTTCCAAAAATAGAAAGTTCTAAAAAATAATGCTTTTTAATTTTTTATGTGCAGGTATGCAAGGAATTCAAGTGTGTACTATGTTTATTGCTTTAATATTATGTGTTGAGATTGGGTAGGAAGTTTGGGCAGGTAAGATAGAATTTATTTCTGTTCTTTCATGCATTTAAGTACATGTGTTGGAATGTTGCTTAAGTGAGTAGCTATGTGTAAAGGAAATTGTATGTTACCCACCAAACCTTTTGTTGTAGAACTGTTAGTTTGGTTTTGTTGTGCGAAGGATGGTCCATTAGTCTTAAGTGTTGTGCATAAGGATACTCAGATGGGGACGTTTGAAAAGAAGGACTATAAGAGTCCAGCCCAATATGCCTCGAAGATACGATTTTATTGTTGGTACTTGAGTACGGTGTTGAAGTAGAGGTGATCAACCTTAGCCCGGCCTGCGAGCTCGGCTCGAAAAACTGCGAGTTTTGGACAACATATTTACGGCCCAAATTTGGGCTACGCCGACCCGATTTTTGCAAATTTTCTATGGGCTTTGTCGGGTTAAACTTAAGAAATTTGGTTGATTTTTTAGGCCCGGCCCAAAAAAGCCAGAAAAGTCTGCCAAGCCCGCTCTAAAATTCTGGGCTTTGGTCAACTAAATTAGGCCCGAACCTAGGCCCACCCCGGCTTCATCCCGATTAACGGGCCTTCTTTCACATTGTAAGCCCGACTCGAACCCGGTCTGGCCCAGCCCATGATCACCTCTATGTTGAAGCTACCGCAGTGGGACCAACTTGATCTTGTGTCGTCCCTAATTGTTAGTTGTTTTCCAAACCGTCCACCCTACCTCGATATAAAGGCGAAGTTTAGTGACTTTCATTTTGCTGGAGGATTTCCAAATTACAACAAGCATAAAAATGCAGTTGGTCAATGGGGCTGCGATTGGAGGTATCTGGAGGGTTATATTGCAAGGAAGGAGGAGTTCCAGGAGTCGAATGCAACTGAGAAGACCCCACCCACTTGAAGGCCAAGTGACTAGGAAGATGATGAGATGGTTGTGATGGGAAGTACTTCTAGTTCACGGAGTTATAAATCAAAGGATAGCTTGTGCTATGAGATCGAGAATCAAAATCTAGTGATCCCGGTGTATGTAGATTTGGTATCTGATTCTGAGGATGAAGAAGAGCTTGATCTTAAGAAAGATATGGATGAAGATATGGAGGAGGATATGGAAAATGATGTGAAGGATGATCCTTAGTTTATGCCTAAGAAATATATAATGTCAAAGGACAAAAAGGATAATGTTAATGTTTAGGAGTTTTGTTATAGGTACAAGTTAGTTAATATTGTTTAGCATTTTTATGTTTAGATTGTTAGACATTTTGGATTGTTATTTATTTTTGTGAATAAGTGGCAGTGAGCCATCAGGAAATATTAGCAGGGATTAATCAATAAGAATTTTTATGGGAATGTATGTAATAATAAATGAGTAAATTCTTTTAGGAAATGAAGCCTCAAGTAAAGTGGAACCAAGGGATTTTTATTTATTATGTGCTTTATTATTGTTTTAATGGTTGTGTAAACAATCAAAACTAAGTGGATCGTTCGCTCTAAAAGAATGAAAACTTCTTTGTGAGAAGAAATGAGATAATGTTTTATGTTATGAGTTTATGTTGTTTTAACTTAGATTTAGACATAGTTTAATATAAAGGTCTTTCCCCTCTACAAGAGAAATAGAATGGCTAGACGTAACAACAATCAGCTGAATGATGTAGTGAAGCAGTTAGCTGCTGTAGCTGAACAGTTAGCTGCTAGAGGAAATGGAAATGGTAATGACCCTGCTGGGGAACTTTTCAAGAAGATTTCTCAAAGTTAGCCACCCACTTACCAAGGAGAGCACAATCCAATTATTGTAGAGGGATAGTTGAGAGAATTTAACAAGTTTAGAGCAGTTGAGTGTCCAGAAGAGCTTAAGGTTAACCATGGAGTTTACTTTTTGTGAGGAGAAGCAGATCTTTGGTGGTCACAAAATGAAGCTATAATAAGGGCTTTACCAGGGTTCAATTGGGATGTGTTTCAAGAACAGATCCAGCCAAGATCGAGGCTGTAAAAGAATAGCCTATGCCTAAGAATGTAACGGATATACGGAGTTTCTTACGGTTAGCAGGTTATTGTAGGAGGTTAGTGAGGGACGTTTCGAGAATTGCTAAACCAATAACGTCATTAATGGAGAAAGACTGCAAGTTTTTCCGGTGTGATAAGTGAAAAGAGGCATTTCAGACCTTAAAGAAATGTTTGACTACAGCCCTAGTGCTGACTTTGCCAGATGGAAGTGATTCTTATGATGTGTATAGTGATGCTTCTAAAAATAGTTTGGGATGTGTGTTAATGCTAAATAGGAAGTTCATTGTGTATTCTTCAAGACAATTAAAGCCATACGAGCCAAACTATCCTACTCACGATCTTGAGTTAGCAGCGATCGTGTTTGCTTTAAAGATATGGAGGCATTGCTTGTATGGAGTAAAGTGTAGGATATACATGGACCATAAAAGTTTAAAGTACTTTTTCACTCAAAAAGATTTAAACATAAGGCAGAAGAGATGGCTTGAGTTGATCAAGGATTACGAATTAGATATCCAATACCATGAAGGGAGGGCAAATGTGGTAGCGAATGCTTTAAGCCGTAAAACAAAGCATGGAGTGAATACTTTAGTGGTCGCTAACGAACTATGTAGAGACATGGAGAGAATGAACTTGGAGATAGTGAAGGAGGGAGAGTTGGAAGGAATACTTTGTAATCCTAATATCCAGCCAACAGTATTTGAGGAGATTAAGAAGAAACAGGAGGGAGATGTGAAATTAGATAGAATAAAGGGCAAATTGAAAGCAGGAAAGGCTATGGACTTCAAGATCCATGAGGATGGAAGCTTAAGGTATAAAGGAAAGTGTGTACCAACAAAATGTGAAGATTTGAAACGGAAAATCATTGAGGAAGGTCATAATACACTGATGTGAATATTGATGAAAAAAATCGCCACTCACGATGATAGAAAACTAGTTCAGTTTTCTCTAAAGCCAAGCACCAAGAAAAACGATCTAGGTCGAATAATTTTTTGAATTGATTAAAGCTATGCACCCTCAATTCTTAAAATTATCCTCACAAGAGTCTAAAGCCTAAGCACCAACTCTCAAAGTGTTCGAAATTTACTCACACTCGAAAATTTCCCACAGCTTCGGTTTGTCTTTGTTTTGTAGAAAACAAATAAAACTTAAACAATAATGTTCATTGAATTCACTAATCTGAATTTTTACAAACTAATGTTGAGATTATTTATAGGCATAATCATCAACAAAATCCTATCAAAACTAAGCTAAAAACACACGCACAACATAGGCAAAAATCGTCCTAATCTAGTGACTCATCCATGACTCACAAGATAACAATGCCACATCATCACTACATGTCATGCAACTTGCTAACAAATCCTAACAAACTATATCTAAACAAAAAAATATCCTAACAAACTTATTCATACCTTACTAATCAAGATAATCAACAAATTGCAACCAGGATTACACAAAAATATGATCTACCCAAATCCATGGAAGATTGTCCTAATTGATGCCACACCCAAAACCAGGATTACTTCATTTGCGCAATTTTGTGTTTTTCTTCAAATCATCAAGAAACCTTTCAAGATTCAATATTTTAATCTTGAAACCTTCAAGAAGTCATTATCCATGTGGATAAGGCTGTAAATGAAGACTAAGACACTTCAAGAAATAAAAGACGCAATGCCTAATATGAGGAAACCCTATCAAGTGAAGTGGGAAAAACTCATAGGCTAAACCATGTTTTCCCCTAATTCCGCCATTCTTTCCTTTGCTTCAATGATCAAGTATATTCGTGTGTCACCATACACACCCATGATGATGTCTTTGAAGATCCCAAAAGCCTTGAATCTCCATAAGCCATTATTTCCCCAATACTTGCATCATTCGTAGAAGCCATTATCAAACGTTCGAAGTTATCACTTTGTTTCGTATCATACACCATATTCAGTGCATCCTGGAGGTGATAAGCTGTATAAGGATTTGAAGGAGTATTGGTTTCATAGGATGAAAAGGGAAGTATCTGAATTTGTGAGCAAGTTTCTTACTTATCAAAAAGTGAAAATTGAGCATAAGAGAACACAAGGAGAAGCCCAACCACTTGAGATACCAGGATGGAAATGGGATTGCCTATCATTGGACTTTGTAATTTGCTTTCCTAAGTCGAGGAATCAAAATGATACCATATGGGTTGTGGTGGATAGGCTTACTAAGTCAGCGGTGTTTATACCAATGAAGGAGACTTGGAGGATGAAACAACTTGCAAAGGCTTACATAAAGCATGTTGTGAGGCTACAGTGAGTTCCAAAGTATATCGTGACAGATAGGGATTCTAGGGTTCTTTCGAAATTCTAGAAAAGTGTCCAGGAGAACTTTGGTACAACATGAAAATGAGTATAGCTTTCCATCCAACAACCGATGGACAAACAGAGAGAACCATCCAAACTTTGGAGGACATGCTAAGAGCTTGTGTAATGGATTTTAAAGGGAATTGGGAGTATTGTTTAGATGTTATTGAGTTCTCATACAACAATAGCTATCATGCAAGTATTGACATGGCAACTTTTGAGACCTTGTATGCAAGGAAGTACAGAAGTCCCTTATGTTAGAGTGACATAAGTGAGACAGTGATTCTAGAACATCAATTGATTAAAGAAACCACTGATAAAGTAAGGGTGATATAGGCAAAGATTCAAGCAGCACAAGATAGACAAAAGTCATATGCGGATCAAAAATGCAAGGAAGTTGTGTTTGAAGTTGGTGATAAGGTGTTACTTAAAGTATCACCAATGAAAGCTGTAATGAGGTTCGGAAAGAAGGGGAAGTTAAGCCCAAAATATATAGGACCCTATGAGATCAAAGTGTTGGAAAAGTTGCCTATAAGCTAGCATTACCAATGGAGTTGAGCAAAGTTCACAATGTCTTTCATGTGTCTCAATTAAGAAATTTTGTTCCGGATGAGTCACATGTGTTACAACCTGAAACAATAGAGTTAGACTAGAGTTTGACTTATGAAGAGAGGCCAATTAAGATCTATGATAGTAAGGTCTGGGGTACTCGTACGAAAAGTGTCAAAATAGTGAAGGTGTTGTGGTCTAACCAAGAAACCGAAGAAGCTACTTAGGAGGCTGAAAATATGATAAGAGAAAACTATCAGGAGTTATTTCAGGTTATTAGGTAAATTTACGGGGACGTAACTCAATTCTTAAGGGGGGTACAGTGCGATCTAATTGTCGCACGTTTTACCCTCAATTTTGCAAAAATTTTCGAGTTTTTAGTGAAATTTTATGTCTGTTCACTTAAAAGTTGTCAAGCTAAAGGACTAAAGTCTACAACAACATAGTATTATAATGAAAAAGCATGAAGTCAATGTAGCCTCTATTCAAGTTCCATACACTAATTTACATAAAGTTTCGGGATGAAACTTCTTTTATGGGAGACTATAATACCCCATGTTTTCACGTATAAAAAGGTGTTATTTTCGTATTTTATACGTATGCTTTAATATTTTTATTGAGGAATTATAGTCAATAAGAATATTAAACAAAGGAAATTTAAATAAATTCTAATTAAAATAATTATTTTGTGTTTATAAATAATATTTTATGTATTATTAAATATTTTTGAAAAGTTTCTAAATATAGAATTTATAGAGTTTCCTAAATTGTTTTAAAACAAGGGCATAAAAGTAGTTTCAAGCATTAAGGTTATTTATGGAATTGCATCAAATCCTACTTTGGGGCTTATAAATACCCCTTAAAACCCCAATTTTTAGATTTATTTTGCAATTTGCGGATTTAGGATTTCAAAAATTTAGAGAGAGAAAGAGAGGAGAAGAAAAAAATGGTTCGGAATTTCCGAAAACCAAAAAAAAAAAAAAAACTTGTTCGTCCCTCTCCCCGTTGCTGCCCTCCTACCGCCGCTGCACCTCGGCAGCCACCCCTCCTCCCTTTTTTATTTTGGTATTTTCGAAACTTAAAAAAAATCATCTTTTGTTTTGAAAATAATCTTGCAAATTCATGTTTAAATTTACGATTAATCATGTTTCTATAGTTTTAATTATGTTATTATGAAGTTATGAATTAGGTTAAAGGATGAATTTATTTGTTGATCATGAAATTATAAATTAGGGTTTATAAAATAATTAAATTCTTGATTTTATGGTTTTTAATGACTTAAACTTCAACAATATGATCATGAATTGTTGTTGGGTGAATTTATGATGATTTAATGATGTTTAGGTTGGTTTTTAAAGGCTTTAAATATAAATTATATTCCTGTCCAAATTTTGTAATCATGAAAATTAATAGAATTACTATGATGAACATGTTTTGTCTTATGAAAAATTATTTAAAGCATAAATTTGATTCATGATGTTGTTAGTGGATTGTAAAAGAGTTTTATGATTAATGCATGATGTTTTTATGAGTTTTAGATGAAATAATAAAGCTGTTAATTTTTAATTACAAATATTTATGCCCCTCAATAAAAATAGTAACATGTAATGTAGTAAGTTATAATTATTTTTAATGCATCTAAGTATTGTATATGGATATTAGGACATGATTATAGTGTTTTATGATCAAAATATGATATTTGGAAAGGTTTAAGAGTGTTTTTAAGAAGGTTTACAAAGCTGCAATTTTTGGAAAATTGCCGAAAATCAAGTATTTTGTAATAGAAAAAAACTAAAATAAAGTATGGAATTAAATAGAAAACATATAGGTAATTTTTTGACAAGTTTCCATTGAGAATGTTAGTTTAGAGTTGTTGTAGAACTTAGTCAACAACATTTAATTTAGTTTCGGTTTTCTCTATGTAGGAAACATCGATTTAGTCGACTTTTAAAAGTTGTGGCGGATCATCATTACAACACAAGGTACGTAAGTACTAAAGACAAACCTAGAAATTAGAATTTATGTTTGGTTTATCTTATGATATGTCATTGTGCTTGAATGGATTGTGAAAGTGACATACAAGACAAGTTTTATTAAAAGTATGATTTTATGTTATTTTGAAATTCCATATAATAGCAATATTGAATTGGAATGTTATGATCAGTGCAAAATTTGCCAATAGCTTATTAATGAAGAAAGCAAGTTGTTTAAGTTGGTTAGTCAGTTATTCAACAAGAAAAGTAGTTTGTGAATTTTATTCACATGATCAATAGAAGTTAATGAGCAATTATTTTTATACATGTTGGCACTCACTGTTTAATGTGTGGTCAAGGAGAAAATAAATAGTTAGCCACTCACATTTAATGTGTGGTAAAGAAAGTTTAGTTTAATATAAGGACTTACAAGATTATTTTTAGAACAACTTTAAAAAAAAGATAATTAATATGGCTTGTTTAGTTTTATGTATGTTTTTAAGTGATGTTGTATGTGAGTCATAACATTGTTAAGCTGGTTAATCACATAAAGTGTAAGAGGATTGTCACCAAAACTCTTGAAATGTTTATACTATGAGTATGAACATTGGGGGGAGTCGTATGGAACATAGATCTATAACTTCTAATTGGAGTACAAGACATTGTACTATTTTATATTTTTAATGTGCTGGAATTCTGTCACTCTATGTGACATAGGTAATACCTTTTTGGAGTTGCTCCATGTTGGTGTCCAATAGGGAGATTTTAAAGGAAGGAAATTCGTTCGATGCGAAATCCAAAGTTTAAATATAATGGTTAATTTTTTTTAAATTGAGCCTATACACAGGTAAAGAGTTGTCAACGGTAAGGTGTATGTATGCTTTTATTTTACTTTATCTTAGTCTTGTTGCATAGTCTTTAGTAGTTATGTACTCAGCTTTGCTGACTTTTTTTTTTTTTTTGTGTACATGGCTTTGTCTTGGACATGGCCCTACGATGACCCACTTCTTGCCCAGTAGTTGTCTAGAATAAGAAAAGCTATAGGTACAAATGGGGATAAGTCATTCATGCTGGGCAGGAGCGAGAGTGCTTGTTGTGTAGTATTCGTAATTTCTTGATTTATTTGCTTATGGAGTTATCTAACAATTATTTGGATGTTGTTTTATATTAGAAGTTTAAGTTTTAGGTTTTGAAGGGCTATTAATATGGTTCCGAAGTGTAATAAATTTTTAAGTTGATTTTCTTTTGGTTGTTGGTTTGATTTTAGTTTTGAAATTCTTTTGCGGTTTAAGATTTTTAAATTGGTTTTGGTTTTTAAAGACTTCCGCTGTAGTACTTTGATAAATGTTTTAGCCGTTATCACGGCGGAGGTAATGCGTTCGTTTTTCCTCGTTAATTAGGAGTTTCAATAATTTTATTTCATAAATATCATAGTATGTTTTCCGAAAAATTCAGAGAAGGAAGTTAGGAAATTCCAGGGTGTTAGAAGCACTCTTATTTTAGGCAAAATACTATTTTCAATAAATTTCCAATTCAAACACTTTATACCCAAAAATGAACAAGCTCAAAAGCTCAAGAAAAAAGAACTTCAATTTTTTGATTCATCTGCAAGCTTACATATATGTTTATCAATAACAACACTTAGAACCACTCAACGAGATTTTTGTTATAGATTATCAAACATGGGCAGTAATATATACTATTATTGATAATCGGTATGAACGTATATATCGTAGATCATAGCCATGTTTAAGAGGAAATAAATTGTACAGAAGAAATATGTTTCAACACTATACGCTGGAAACAACACTAAAGATAATTACACTTTGTAAGGCTACTTTCAAATAATCGAGGTTTAACATAAAAAGTGAGCTCCATCAATAGGATTACCGAGCTAATAATCTTAGACTAAAGTCTTATAAAAATACTGCTATATCACTCAATAAGCACAAATTCATTTAATTTTACAAATTCTAAAGCTAATAAGCATAAAACAAAGACCACAAAATAAATCAAACAGCACATGCATTGCTAATGAAACAAAACAACTAAAATAATTAAAACAGAACAATAATCATGCTAATCGAACAAAATAATACTTAAAATAATACCATAAATGGAAAACAGATCATGCTAATCGAACAAAACAGAAAAATAATCATGCTAATTGAAATAAACAGATCAACTGAAATTAAAATTAATACAGAAAATAATAACCTAAATGAAAAACTGACCTTGTTAAATTAGGGCTTGCCTTCAAACCTTTACGATTGTGGTGGAAATGAATGCGAAGTTTCATTTCATGATTTCATAATTGAATTCTAGGGTTTCAAAAACTAAATGAGGGATTAAAGGAAGTGAAGCACGATTTCAGAGGGTTAATTGGAGTTAATACCTTCTCTGGTGAAGGACATATTTAAGATGTGAATTAGGGTTAAAGACATCGCCGGTGAAGGAAGAGTGTAGAGGGTGGTCGTTGTGGTGGTGGAAAAGGAGAGTAAGAGGGAGAAGGAGAGTTAAATGGTGGTGGTTGTGGCTGTGGAACAACCCCGAACAGAGAGAGCACGAAAGACACAATGTGTTTGTGGTGGATCAAGTTTGAGAGGGATGCTTGAATTATATAGTGAAATAAGGAAAAAACACACATTATACAGTTTATACTCCATATTAATCATCTACCTTACCATAAAAAATTTAGCTAATGCAACGGTTTACATACCTGTTGCAAATAAGCAAAAGAGGCATTGGCCTAGATTCTGATTAAAATGCGGGCGCATAAGGTTTTTATACGGGCGCATAGAAGCTCCAGAATTACTTTTGCTTTCTTTTTTTCTTATTTCTTCATAGTTTCTTCATGGCTGGTTTCCGTAACTTTTTGTTACGCATTCCCATGCACATGTCATTCTCTTTCCGTCCAAGCTTCCTAGCTTCCTTCAAAACCTCGGTTTCCGCTCCTGAAAATACAAAGCATACCAAAATCGAGCATAACAACCGCAAATGATAAAATTGATGAGGCTATCGCACACCTATCAAAAATAAACCAAACGACACTAACTAATGTAGCTAGGGAAGTAAGGATCGAATCCTCAGGGAAGCAATTGAACTCTATTAGTTCTAAAAAGCTTAAACTGTATAAAAGGCCTTGGTCGAGAAATATTGACTAACTAACTGACTACTGACTAATTACTAAATAATTACGGGAAATAACGAAGATTTAAACCAATAAATTAAGCCTAGGGTCATTCGGGTCACCAAGAACAACTAATGGATTCACCAACAAAGATCGTTCAACCTCACAATTATCGTCAAATTAGGGCTCACCAATTCTCTCGAATCTAAACTCCCTCGAAACTCATCTAGCGGCTCTCGCTCATGCCTAGACTAATTCCGCCTATTATTCAGTGGTCTTATTGTGGTATTTTTACCTCTCGGCATCAAATTCAACAATTACCAAAATTACAACTAAATCTGCGCACAATTCAATTGCAAACAAAGAAACCAATAATAGGAAATTGACTACTAATTGTGGAATTGAAACAACCTAATTTAATTAACTAGTCCATTAATCAATCAAGGTTTCCCTAACCCTAGAAAATCGACTACTCACTCATGATTATGAAAATTAAAGCAAGAATAATTGTAAAGTTCATGGTTGAATTCATGAAATAATTGACAATTAAACTAATTAACATCAACAATTAACTAAATTAACTAGACTAAAGAAACTAAAAAGCATAAATTAATTAAAATAAAGAACAAAAACAGAAGAATTACCAAATTGGAGAAACAATTGAAGACTTAAATTGAATTGAGAATTAATGTTATGAACAAAACCCTAATTTCCCCCAAATTAATTTTGAGAGAAAAATATGCTTAATTAATAAACCTAAGAGAGTAATTCTAAATTCTGAAAAGCATAAGTTATTTTGCCTAGAAAGTCGTGCCTAATGTACCCAAAGTTAGGCTTACAAAGCCTAACAACGAAGAAAATAAAATAGAAATAAAATTCCGGAAAATCGGCTGATGCGGGCGCATAGGAGGTTTATGCGCCCGCATCAAACCTCCAGAGTGCCTTCTAAGTCGTTTTTCTTCTTAAATGCGCCCGCATGTCATAATTGTGCGCCCGCATCACTACCTCATAAGCTATTTTCTTTTTCTTTTCTTCTTATTTCTTCATGAGTTCTTTAAGACTTGTTTTATACTTCTTGACACGCATTTCCATGCATCTTCATTCTTATCCCGTCTAAGCTTTCCGGCTTCGTTCCGAGCCTCGGTTTCCGTGCCTGAAATTACAAAACATACCAAAACCGAGCATAACAACCGTGGATGATAAAAATCAACNGCATAACAACCGCGGATGATAAAAATCAAACTAAAAAGCTCTAAATTGCCGGAAATCAACCAAACTTAACGAGACACTTCAAATTAGCTAAAGAACATTAAATGAACTAAAAACGAGCCATAATATCAACCCCTAGGCATAAAATTGACTCGAAACAAGGGGAAAAACACTATAAAAACCGCACATATCAAAAATCAAACCATAAAGCTCTAAAATCGCCAAAAATCAATCAGACTTGGTGAAACACTTCAAAATAGCCAAAGAACACTAAACGAGCTAAAATCAAGCTAGAATCACAACTATTAGGCATAAAATTGGCCCGAAACAAGGGGGAAAAACACAATAAAAACCGCACATATCAGTGGCCTGATGCAACGGCCTATTTAAACCATTGCATTAAATCAAAAAATGTGTTGCTTTAGTCCTAACCGTTGCATTAGATTGTTACATTAGCTATGACCGTTGCATTAGATCGTTGCATTTACTCTTAAATGTAGTAGTGTATCAAGCAAGGGTATTATTGGACTACAATGGAGACTGATTGTAATAGATACGTATGACATTGCCATAAGTGTCAAAGGTATGCAGATGCTCAACATATACCTCCATCGCTGTTGCACTCTCTATCATCTCCATGCCCGTTCTAAACATGGGGGATTGACATAATTGAAAAGGTTACACCTCTAGGTCATGGAGGTCACGAGTTCATATTGGTAGCAATCGACTACTTCACCAAATGGATGGAAGGTGGTTCATATCTTGTGTTGCAAGCCAAACATGTGGCACAATTCATTGAGATTAACATAATATGCCGACATGGGGTCCCGTATGAAATCATGAGTGATAATGGAACTCATTCTCAAGGTGAATGTGAGAAACTTCTCACAAAGTATAAAATTCAGCAACACAAGTCGTCTCCGTATCGATCTCAAATGAATGGAGCAGTTGAAGCAACAAACAAAAATGTCAAGATATTTCTCTCCAAACTGAATGAAAACTACGGAGATTGCCCACTCAAGTTTCCCTTCGCCTGATGGGGGTACAGAACATCCGTTAGGACTTCCACGGGAATAAACCCTTTTCCCATAATCCATGGGATGGAAGCCGTACAACCTATCGAACATGAAATTCCCTCATTAAGGATAGTGTTAGAAAGTGAAATTCTAAAGCCGAATGGGTACGGGCTCGGTACGACGCTCTGGTCCTCCTAGTTGGGAAACGCTTGAAAGCCTTGAGTCACGTCCAAGTCTACCAAAATAGGATTGAAAACATTTCAACAAACATGTAAAAAAAAAGGAAAATCAAGGAAGGTGATTTAGTCCTCAAAGCACTGCGAAAAACTGTCATGGATCCTCGATGTAAGTTTCGCCCGAATTGGGCTGGGCCCTATACTGTCATGAAAATACTAATTGGAGTATTGCAGTCGAACTAATGAATAAGAATGGTGACAACTTCTATAATCTCACCAACCTGCATCAACTAAAGAATTACTATGTCTAAGTTATGCTCATGAAGCTATTGGAACTACGTTTGGCCTGATTCCGAAAGGATATGTTTGTCTTCTACCGAAGTAAACATGAACTATGTTTGTCTTCATTCGAAAAAAAATTTTAAAAAATAAATAATTTTTTTTAAAAAAGGTGTGTGTTTTAATATTGCCATGAAATAAAACGAATGATTATACAAACTCAACTGTTTACAAAAGTAAAACATGGCACGGTGGCCTTATTGATCAAAAAATAATAATAACTAAAGTTTGTGAAACAATAAAACAATCCTCTTACTTAGGTCTAGGGTCTTTCTCCTTGTCTTCTGTAGGTTTAGAAGATTCTCCAGCTTTCATTGACTTCTTAGGCACCTACTACTTCTTTCTTGAGGCCTGAGCCACTTTCTCTTTCCTTTTACCTCCCACGTTATGTTCTCCTTCAGATCTCTTCCTCTTAGGAGCAGCTTCAATCTTTAAATGGGAAAGCTTCTCGAGTCTTTTCCATATATGCACCTTCCTAGGACTCAGTCTATCCTTAATAGAAATAACCTTGGGTTTCTCCTGAACTCTGTCCTTCGCATACCCATGATCTCTCCTTTCGGCTTTATAGGCCTATACATGAATAGAAATGGATTATGCATTCATCCAAATTAAGTAATGGTTTGATACCTTTCCGTAGCATTCTAGCAATGGACTCACAAAAATCATCGCCCTCTTCATGCAATTGTTTTCCCAATTCCTAGCAATACCGAGCAGCATAAACTTCTCTTCGGGCCTCACGGTATCATGATCTGGGATTACCTGTTTAATGCCAAATTGCCTCATCGCTCGTTAAGGAAATTAGATGGTCAAGGCAGTCAAGCCAGCCACACAGATGTAAGGAATGTCGTGTGTATAGACAATGGTTTTGATCCTCCACCACGAAACAGTCCAGCAAATGTTCATCTTCTTATGGGCAAGGGTCAACAACCATTCATGCATGGTAGAGTGATGATACCGCCGGCGTCGCCCATACAAGTTCCTAAGAGTATAAGTAAGAATGTTCAACAGAGGCTCCATCAAATTCAAATGATCCATAAGCCACACCTGTATAGGAAACGTCGGGAATGTAAAATATTTCGAATGTATTATGACCTATCATATATTTGAAATAGTAATAATCCTTAGATCTTTCATGTGACATAGCACGAAGTGACCTATTTATTGCTAACAATTCAAGAGCAAATAATTAACAACATTTATAGCATAACATTCAATTGTTTACTTGGAGAAGATGGGGACAAGGGGGCTTCAGAATCCCTCTTCAGGCGATCACATGTCAGAAACAACTCCCCTATGCATAGCGACATAAGGGTCCTTCCATCTTCGAATTTCTCAACAATGGTAATCAAAGAAGCATAACCAATCAAGGGTTCACCATTCACAAAAAGAAACCTTGCGAATATACAAATGAGCTAAGCTCGCCACTTATATCTCTTTTGGGTTATTTCGGCGGTCCTAAAATAATCAATCAAGGCAACCAAGTCTACTTTCCTAACATGGACTACCTTTTCCATAACATATGCATCAAGATTCAGATAACGATCACATATAGGACAAAAGTAGTCTTTGTAGTTGGGAAGACATGGCAAACCTCAACAAGACAATCCCGCAATTCCACCTAACTATTTAGGCAACAGAGTCCCCTCCCTCTCCACGAAATATGAAGCTATGGGTGTTTGTATTTCAAAAACCCACAACAGCACATATAAGATTATTTTCGAGTTGAGCGTACCACAAGGTGATCAGCAAGGAAATCTTATAGTCCTTCAACTAACCTTTCTCCTCCTGATTGAGCGACGAAAGCCATTCGTCACAAGCACCTTCAATACTCCTAGCCATGATTGGAAGAACACACTAAAATCTTGATATTTTTGAACAAAATCACTCAAAGATCGTCACTTTAGTTTGATTGAAGACGAGCAAGCATAGGATGAGGGGTATATAAACCTTTAAAGTTGCCATACACTCCATTGCCTGTTCCATATTTCCCTTGGGAGGATATTTCTTTGGATTTCATAGTGGGCTTTCCTAGAACAACAAGAGGAAAATATTCTATCATCGTAGTGGTTGATAGATTCTCAAAGATGGCACATTTTGTTCCTTGCCATAAGACAGATGATGCCATGAATGTAGCTGATTTTCACTTTCAGAATATCATGAAGCTACATGGAGTGCCGAAAACAATAGTCAGTGATAGGGATACTAAGTTCATAAGTTACTTCTTGAAATCACTTTGAAGACTGATAGGGACGGAATTGTTGTTCAGTACATCATATCATCCATAGACTGATGGCTAGACAGAAGTTACTAATCATACTTTGGGTGTTCTTTTAAGGGGGTTGGTGAGCAAGACACAGAAGGATTGGGATTTGAATTTAGCTCGTGCTGAATTTGTTTACAACAGATCACCAACATATGCTACAAAAACATTCACCCTTTGAAGTGGTATATTGTCTAAACCCAAAGTTACCAATTGACTTCATTAGTATTCCTAAAGGTGAACTGCCGAACACTGATGCAAAGGTTAAGGTTGACTATATGAAGAAATTACATGCAGAGGTCAGAGCCAGGATTGGGAAAGTGAATGATGCATACAAAGAACATGCTAACAAGAAGAAGACTCAACATGTTTAAAGGAGGATGACTTGAGGTGGATGCATTTGCGCAAAAAAAAGATTCGTAACCAACAAAAAAACAAGCTCATGCCAAATTGTGATGGTCCCTTTAAAATCGTGAAAAAGGTGGGGGAGAATGCGTATCAGTTGGAGCTACCAGGAGAATATGGGGTTTATGCCACTTTTAACATTGGTGATTTGTCTCCCTATGCTCCTGATAATCACTTTCGAAGGTTTCATGGATGCAAATAAGAACAATGCAGTATTAGGAGAGTTGGTGGCCTTTGGTGACACAAGGAAATTAGGTGCATCTAAGGCACGCATTTATGTGTGCATGGTCACATGTAATTAAATCCTCACCAGAAGACATCAGTAATGTTAGTGTCTAAATGAGTAATGTTATAGTGTCTAAATATATGTGTTTTGCCCTATGGGTTATTTCCCACTGCAGTTGCTAAGGTTTTTCTCATTTTAGGCATAGGTGTTTTCATTTCTTGTTGAGTCTTGGCCATTATAAATCATCCTGAAATACATAGAGAATGTTTTCTTGAAGGTTTTCGGATTAAAATACTGAATCTTGAAGCATTCCTTGAGGATTTGAAGAAGAATATCTTGAAAATAGCGCAAGGGCTATGGCGAGTTCTTGGACAATTTTTAGGAATCTTGGGTTCTTCATATTTCCGAGGTTTTTGAATGTAATTTTGATGATTTTCTTTTAAAATAATTAGTTAGTTAAGTTGGTAGGATAGAATCTTGATAATTAGAGTTAGTTGGAGTTTATTAGCAACATAAGATCAAGAAGCATGATGATGTGGCAATCTTATCTTGTGTTTGTTATGCAACTTGGATAAGAAAGCTTAGGTGGAAAATTTATATTGTGTTTTGTGCGTGTGTCATAGTGTTTTGAGTCTTAGGAGGTTGTTAGGATTTAGTCCTTGGTTATTCTATAAATAGGCTTAAGCTTTCTTTGTGACAACATAGATTGTTTTGTGAAATAAAAATCAACTTTGAGTTGTGTGTTTTTCCTTATTGTTTTCGTTCAATAACAATATACTTTATTTTGTGAATTGTTGTATTAGCTTTATATTTATGTGAGAGAAAAGGTGAGTTTTAGGGTCTTTGGCTTTAATCAAACACAAATTTGTTCGAAAATTTCCAAGACTAAACTCATGGTGGATTCTTTATAGAGTGGAAACTACACCTTTTGTTGTGAGTGGCGATTTTTCTATCAATATTCACATCAGTTCATGAATCAACCATTAGCAACAAAATCAAGCAACATAAAACTCTCATTCACTAGCGCATGTAGACTGATAGGACTAGGAACCACTTCTCAAGACCATGAAGTTGGCAAAACCTCAACAAATCCTTGAACCTTTCCCATTCTTAATATAATGTCTCATCTATGTCTTGGTTGAAATTTGTAATTTTTCTTCAAAGGGTTGCAGTTCCCTCCGAAGGATAGTACTTCCTTTGAAATGCACGAGCTAACTCATGCCAATTGTTGGTGTTGTCCATATTAAGGCCGTTCAACCAAGTTCGACCTTTATTCTTCAACGACCATGGATCATCATCCGTCTAATGTAGTATTGAGTGACCCCGTGCTGCTTGGTTGTGTTGCAATGTTAAAGGAAGTTGGTTAAATGCAAATTCAAATCCTCCATCAATGTGCTGCAAACTGGTTCCTCTCCACCATATTCACAAAGGCTAGGTTGAATTCAAATCCCTCAATGATCGTGCTAGCATAGACGGTGGTGACGTATTAATTTCGTTGTCGTCAGACCCCGACATCTCTCCTTTGTCAGTATTCGGCGAGTAATAGGTAGTTTAAACAAAATTAGAGATAAATAATTCAATGTTTGCTCGGTGATTTGTGATCTCTTTTTTCACCACTTATTCCTACGAGTGTTCTTATGAAATGTCTTTTCTAGGTCGTTGTCAACTAAATTAGGCGTGTAAATTAATTTGCATAGAAACTGCAACGAATTGTAAGTAGCTGTCCCAAAGAACGATTAGTCTTTGTGACAAAAAAGTAACAAAAATAAACAAAATAACTAGATTAGCCGATGCGTATTTTAAGCCTTGATGAAGGAATAAAATACACAATGTTGTAAACGTTCTTTGGGCAATGAATTTTGTTCGAAAATTTTGATGCTTTATATGATCAAACTCAAGATAAACCTCTAGTTTAGGTAGATATGTATGTCATTGATCATGTATAAAAGTAAAAAGGATAGATAAGATTTATCGCAATCAAATGTGGTTAAACTCACAATCGCAAAAGTGAAATTCTAGGGAACACCAAAGCAACGCCAAATTAAACTCAAAATTCAACTATGAATTAAATTAACAAAATTTAATGTAATTTATAGTAATCATATTGGAAAAATCCTCCAACTCATAGCCAAATAAAATCCTATGAAATAAGGAGATGAGACTAAAACAAGATAAGCATTAGAAAAACAACAACAACAACAACAATTCGGCCCTTCCCTTCTTATGTGTGCCACTGTATATCCACTAATGCCCATCCTTATCCTAACAACTAATAAGCTAAATTCGGAAAATATCCCAACCACTTAATGTTTGAGATTATTATCCCACCAAACTAACAAATTTGGATAACTAACACCTAAAAAACACAAAACCCAAGACTCCTCAAATACACACAAAAATCCTGTCATTCTTCTTCTTGCATTTTCTTGAAATTCTTGTGATCTCTTCAAGAAACCTTCAACATTGAATCTTTTAATCAAGAAACTTTCAATAGTGTGATCTTTAGACACCATTTACCAAATATGACTCACTGTGACTCCTAAAAAAGCAATTAAAAGCCTAAAATGAGTAAAAACCTAGCAGGTGCGGTGTATTAAAACCAATAGGCAAAACCACCGAGAACCCAGATGTGAATGGCATCCTTATATTCACAACATTAGCGGAATCAAACTTGAAAGGGATATTCGTGTACCTATCAAAAATAAACCTACGAATCAAACTAATGTAGCTAGGGAAGCAGGGATCGAATCCATATGGAGAATTTGAATTTCTACTAATTCTAAAATGCTATTCTATTATAAGGGGCCTTTGAAGTGGTGTTCAACTAGTACAATTATTATTACTCAAAAAAGGAATTAAACACAATTATTTAATCAATTAAACTAAGCCGAGGACATTGGTTCACCACAAATCGACAATGAACTTATTAACAACTGATTACAAATAAACAACGCTCTTAATTAAGGCACACTACTTATCTCGATTCTATAAGCCTTCAAAACTCCTCTAATAGCTCTCTCTCGCTTAGACTAGTTGTGCATATTATCCCTGTGATCTAATTATGGTAATCTTACCTCTTGGCATCAACTTCGACAATTGTCAAACGAACAATGAAACTTGGCCAATATTCAATTGCAGGCAATATAAATTGATAATAAGAATTCAGAAACAACATAAATTATATCAATTGACTACCAATCAAATTCATTGGGATGGCTCATGGATCCCCTAGCCCTAGAAATTAAACTACTCACTCATGTTGTAGATTATAGGAATCAAATGAATAAGAACTAAAACTAAAAACATGATTGAATTAACAAAACTAAATAACAAAGAAATTAGGGCATAAAATAAATCAGAAACTAAAACCAAAAATCAACATACACTAAAAAGAATACTAAGTAGAATAAGAAAAATAAATAAGAATTGAATGAAGCCTGAATTATATTGAAAGATTGAATGATTGAATTGTTAAACAAGAATAATACTTTTTGAGAGTAAAACCTAAGAGAACTATTTGTAAATTCTATTTTTTTTCCTTATATTGAACCTCAAATAATTAAAATTAGAAAAAATACGTAAATTACAGACCGGGTACCCCAGGCGGAATACTAGTCCATCACGCAGAGTGCTTCTTCGTCCCAGTCGAGTTGCTTAACTGCTCCTCTTCGCTTTGATCTTCAAGGCATTTTATTATGCTCCATACTAAGGCTCCTTGGTGTCACGTGCTGACTAATTCCCCTTAGTCTTTTGCCACGCTGCCCACTAACTTCCCCCTTGGATGCTAGTCAAGGCTAACCCTTCCTTAGTATATAGCTAAGTATTGCAACGAAAGCTTGAACAAAAGAATAAGAAAAGCACAAGTTTATGAGTATGAGTTTTATTACTTTGAGAGAAAACTGAATACAATACTGATATTACTCTTTCTATCTCTCTCAGTCTCTGTGGGTTGGATGATTTACAACTGAACAACTCAGGTATTTATATACATCTTCCTCCCCTACTCTAATTAGGATATTCTAGCCTTTCCTATTACACCTAGGACTACTCACTTCCCTACTGCACATAGAACATCCTACATTCCTAGTGACTTTAGGATATCCAATATTCCTAGTGTATCTAGGATAAGTGAGAATTCCCCAGAATACCCTCCAATGTTCCAGACCCTTCCGGAATATGCTAAACTACTCTAGACCTTACAATGAGGTTCTAGAGCCTTCCATACTCTTCCAAGCGTAGTAGACAACCTCTTCACCATGTACGAACCTCGTTTCACCAACATAGCACGGTCATCCCAAAAGTAGTGCTCATCTTCAGATCTAGTATCATGGTACAGCATTGCTACTGCCTGCAGTCTGTCTACTATAGGGAGTTGAGTGTTGCTTGCACAACACTTGGGCGGCTCCCCATGGGATCCTTATGCCCTCATTCCAAGATCAAAGGTGGGTCACTGGTCCACTCGTGACATGCTCCCCCACCAAATCCCTTGACGACCCCGTCAAGGCTGAGAGTCAAATGCCTCGATCTGATCCCGGAATTGCCACAGGTCATCTTCTTTCTCCCATGTTGCCTCACTCTCTGGGAGTCCTTTCCAATGAACATAGTATTCCTTGTACCTTGGAACGCCCCTGCGACGGACCACCCTTGTCGCTTCAATTGAGTCGATGTCCCTATCAAACGATGTCACTACAGCCGTAGGAGCTCGTTGTGACTCGCCCCTCATTGGATCCTCCATGTCTTCATGGTAGGGCTTTAACATACTCACATGGAACACCGGATGTATTTTCAACTTGTCTGGTAAGTCCACTTTGTAGGATACCCTTCCTACCTTTCCCAGGATTTGAAACGGCCCTTCGTATTTGCGCACCAAACCCTTGTGAACTTTCCTGAATGCTTTGAATTGCTGTGGGATCAACTTTACCATAACTAAGTCCCCAACTTGATACTCAGCCGGCCTTCGATGCTTGTCTGCCCATCTTTTCATCTTTTTCGTGGCTTTGCTCAGGTAATTCTTTGTTATATCCATCTGTTGGTCCCACTCTCTTGCAACTCGATATGCAGCAGGACTACTACCCTTGTAGCCTGTTGCAACTGATTGTGGTGTCAGGGGTTGTAGACCCATAACGATCTCAAAAGGGCTTTGTTGCGTCGACTCTGATCGCTGCAGATTGTAGGAGAATTGAGCAACATCAATCAACCTGGCCCAATTTCTTTGGTTAGCACTCACAAAGTGCCTCAAGTAAAGTTCTAACAAAGCGTTCACCCTCTCCGTCTGCCCATCAGTCTGTGGGTGAAAGCTTGTCGATAAGTGAAGGCTTGACCCCAAAAGCTTGAACAACTCTGTCCAGAACTTTGCAGTGAACCTTGGATCTCGATCGCTAATGATGGTCCGAGGAAGTCCCCAATACTTTACTACGTTCTTGAAGAATAACTTGGCGGCTTGCTCGGCTGTGCAGTCCCTAGGTGCTGCGACAAACGTCCCATACTTTGAGAAGCGATCTACAACAACCATGATCGAGCCACACCCCTCAGACTTGGGTAAGGCCGATATGAAGTCCATTGATACACTCTCCCATGGCTTCTCAGGTGTGGGCAATGGTTCCAAGAGTCCAGCTGGAACTCGTTGCTCAATCTTGTCTTGCTGGCACACAAGACAAGTCTTCACGTATGCCTCTATGTCATCCCTCATATGCGGCCAGTAATATGACTCTTCCAACAGAGCTAGAGTCCGTTGCATGCCTGGATGTCCGGCCCACATTGAATCGTGACACTCCTTCATTATGTCCCTCCTAAGATTATCCCACTTAGGCACATACATACGCCGACCGGTGGTATAGAGAACCTCGTCTTCTAACCAAAACCGTCGAGTCTTCCCTTCCATGGCCATCTCCATTAGTGACTTGGCCAATGGATCTTGTTTCAAACCCTCCTTGACCCGCTCAAGGAGGTTGCTAGCAATGGCACTTGTGCTAGCGAGTATAGCCTTGCGACTCAAGGCATCAGCGACGACATTCACCTTGCCCGGCTTGTATTCCATTCTGTAATCAAACTCTGCCAAGAAGTCTTGCCACCTAGCTTGCTTGGGACTAAGTTTCTTCTGATTTTGAAAATAACTTGTTGCTACGTTGTCGGTCATGATGGTGAACCGACTCCCAAGTAAGTAGTGCCTCCAAATGCGCAAGCAATGAATGATTGCAGTCATCTCCTTGTCATGAACAGGATAACGCTTCTCTGTGTCATTCAGCTTCCGCGACTCGTATGCAACAGGATGCCCTTCTTGCATTAGCACCCCTCCTATGGCATAGTCTGATGCATCTGTATGCAGCTCGAATGCTTTGGAATAACTAGGTAAGGCTAAAACAGGCTCCTCTGTGACAGCTTGTTTCAAGTCATCAAAAGCTTCTTGACACTTGTCACTCCACAACCATTGCACCTTCTTCTTCAATAAGTCGGTTAATGGTGCTGCCCTTGCCGAGTAGCTCTTTATGAACCGCCTGTAATAGTTTGCGAGTCCAAGAAATGACCGCAGCTCCGTGACATTCCTGGGCTCACTCCATTCTTTGATGGCTTGCACTTTGTCATATTCCATCATGATCTTCCCTTCCTTGATATGATGCCCTAAGAAGGACACCTCCTCTTGCCCAAACGAGCACTTCTCCCTTTTTACATAGAGCTCGTTGTCCCTCAAGGCCTTGAACACCTTCCTCAAGTGTTCCACATGGTCTTGAAGGTTGTCGCTGTATACGACAATGTCATCAAGGTAGACTACCACAAAGTCATCAAGGAATGGCCTGAAGATCTTGTTCATTAAAGTGCAGAATGTGGCCGGTGCATTGGTGAGACCAAAAGGCATCACCAAAAATTCGTAAGACCCATATCGAGTTACGCATGCTGTCTTTGGCTCATCCCCTTCAGCTATGCGAACCTGCCAATACCCCGATCTCAGGTCGAGTTTGGAGAAGTACCTGGCTTTACCGAGTCGATCAAAGAGATCTGCAACCAACGGGATTGGATACTTGTTCTTCACTGTGATCTTATTCAAAGCCCGATAGTCAATGCACATTCGCAAGCTCCCATCATGCTTGCGTTGAAAAAGCACAGGTGCTCCATATGGTGCCTTGGATGGCCGGATGAACCCTGCATCCAACAACTCCTTGAGTTGCTTCCTTAGCTCCTCGAGCTCTGGTGGTGCCATCCTGTACGGTGACATTGCTGGAGGCTTTGCCCCTTGCTCCAGCTCAATCTCGTGATCCACCTCCCTTCTAGGAGGAAGTTTCTTCGGAAGTTCCGGAGGCATTATGTCTTCAGCCTCCTGGAGAACCTCGGAAATTTCTTTAGGAATCTCTCCCACTTGAGACTCCTCTTTGACGAGCGTTGCCAAGAACGTAGCTTCACCCTTCTTCACGCCCTTGCAAAGTTGGAGAGCTGATAAAGTCTTGGCTTCCACGTCTTCCCATGAAACGGGGACAGACCTTGTTCCATTGTTCCCCTTAATGGTTAAGGTGTCATCTGTCTCCAATGTCATCGGCCTCACTGAGTGCATGAACTCCATGCCCAATACTAGTGAGAAGTCATCCATGTTGACCACCGTGAGATTTACAGTACCCATCCATTCACCTAAACGAAGAGGTACACCCCGTGCAACCCCTAGGATAGACACCGGCGAAGCGTTGACGGTCTTCACCCTGCCTGGCTCCTTGGCGTACTGTAATCCTAATCTTGTTGCCTCCCCCTTGGCAACAAAGTTGTGAGTGGCACCCGTGTCTATGAGTGCCTTGGAAGCATGCCCATTCACATATGCCTCAACAAACATAAGTGAAGATGTTTCTGAACGGGGCAGCGTACTCACCCTGGCCACGTTGTTGCACTCCTTTGCTTCAACTGCCGCCTTGACGCTGCTCAACAACCGCAAATTCCCCATTTGCGTCTCGTTCCCCAACGATTCTCCGTTCGAACCCCTAATGGCACTAAGCTTCCCATTGGCTGGGCAATCCCTGGCCCAGTGCGGCCCTCCGCATAAGAAACAACCACGGTTCCTTGGCTTGTCTGAGGAAGATGCTGGACCCTTTCCTTTATCCTTCCTCTCAAATCTGCCTTCCCCTTGGTGAACGTGGTTTCGCTCGGTGGATTTAGCTCCCCCACCTTTTCCTTTACTCCCACTACTTCTGATATCCTTCTTGGGACCCCTAAACTCTGTCAGGGATTCTGCAATGGCAATGGCATCGGCAATAGTTTGAGGGTTCCTCCTCCTCACCTCTTGCTGTGCCCAATGTTGCAACCCTCCGGTGAAGTAGATAAGTTGGGTCTTCTCTGTCATGTCTTCGACTTCAAGCAAAAGAGATGTGAATGTCTTGATATATTCTTTAATGTGGCTAGTGTGCTTCAACTCACGTAGCTTTGTCATAGACACCTCTTGAGCATTCTCTGGGTAGAATTGCTTCTTGAAGTCTTTCTTAAACTCATCCCAAGTGTCGATGGAATAAGTTCCCTTCTTGATATCCAACTCTCGCCTTCTCCACCATAGGATACCATCCTCCCCGAGGTACATAGTGGCAGTATTGATCTTGGAGGTTTCATCCTCCACGTGCATGGCTTCAAAATACCTCTCCATACTCCAAAGGAAATTGTCGATCTCTCGAGCATCCCTTTTCCCTAAGTACTTGGAAGGTTTGGGAATGTCCATCTTTGGCCCGGCCTGGATCGTCACACCCCCATTTACTGCAGCCTTCTTGCACAATAACAGCTCGTCCTTGAGGAGTTCATTCTCTTTCCTCAAGGCTGAGAGCTCTTCCCATACTTTAGCCATCTCGCTCTCCATCTTCTCTCTAACATGGCTCACGAGCGTGTTGGCTTCGGCGGAACGCTCAATAGCAATCTCTTCAACCCTTGTGTCAACAACGTCCATTTGCTCTTTGAGCGCCCCAATATCCATCTCGGCCTTCCTTAGACCGTCGGATAGTTCTGCGGCTCCCCTCTCGACCCTTGTGGATCGCTCCTCTGCTTTGGTCGAGTTTTCCACCGCCTTTGCTACCCGTTTTTCCAGCTTCTCAAATGCCGCCTGAGTAACCTCTGGCGCATTGCCTTCAGTTGCTTGTACTGAAGTGCTACTCTTGTCCTTGGCCATCGAATTCTTAATTCAACTTCGTTCACTTGCTAACACACTTGTAATACCCCAACGACCGTAACCTGGCTCTGATACCACTTGTCACGTGCTGACTAATTCCCCTTAGTCTTTTGCCACGCTGCCCACTAACTTCCCCCTTGGATGCTAGTCAAGGCTAACCCTTCCTTAGTATATAGCTAAGTATTGCAACGAAAGCTTGAACGAAAGAATAAGAAAAGCACAAGTTTATGAGTATGAGTTTTATTACTTTGAGAGAAAACTGAATACAATACTGATATTACTCTTTCTATCTCTCTCAGTCTCTGTGGGTTGGATGATTTACAACTGAACAACTCAGGTATTTATATACATCTTCCTCCCCTACTCTAATTAGGATATTCTAGCCTTTCCTATTACACCTAGGACTACTCACTTCCCTACTGCACATAGAACATCCTACATTCCTAGTGACTTTAGGATATCCAATATTCCTAGTGTATCTAGGATAAGTGAGAATTCCCCAGAATACCCTCCAATGTTCCAGACCCTTCCGGAATATGCTAAACTACTCTAGACCTTACAATGAGGTTCTAGAGCCTTCCATACTCTTCCAAGCGTAGTAGACAACCTCTTCACCATGTACGAACCTCGTTTCACCAACATAGCACGGCCATCCCAAAAGTAGTGCTCATCTTCAGATCCAGTATCATGGTACAGCATTACTACATTCTGCAGTCTGTCTACTATAGGGAGTTGAGTGTTGTTTGCACACACTTGGGCGGCTCCCCATGGGATCCTTATGCCCTCATTCCTAAACCAAAGGTGGGTCACTGGTCCACTCGTGACATTGGGCTTTCAAAGGCCTTATAATCATCCCAAACAAGGCCCAAAGCTTCCCAAATAGTCTCCTACTCCCTACTAACTCTCCTAATCTTCCGAAATAGCATACAATACAACAATTAATCATCAACTTCTGCACAATATCACAAAGAATACAAAAATCGCTACAAATTGCCGAAGTTAGTAGAAACGGCTCAAAAGACCCAAGTTAGAGTTTAAAATCAATTGGGAACGGGGGTAAAATATATGGAAAATATGCACTTATCAATGATGTTTCAAGTTTTAGTCTTGGTATGTGTGGAGATGCCTAGCATGATAAGGTAATAAAGCATTTGTACAACTAAGTAAATACAATGAGCTATCAAAATTTCATCACTAAATTTTTTAGCTCCAAACAAATTGTTTGACATTAAAGGGGTTTTAACACTCCAAAAGTTACGGTAGAAACTTGTATACATGGAGAGCTAGACGTTGCGTATATCCTTATTTAATTTGGTGCATAGAATTATATTTATTGTTATGTCATTATTTCTAATGGCTATTTTTTTTGGGACTGGGTTTTGTAACTTCATTTAACATTGGATCATTAAATAGTTTGATCATTATTGTTGATTGTGGCTACAACGTAATGATGCAGTGCATAATTATCTCGTGAAATGTGTGAGGTTAAATTTTAATTCTTATGGTGTTCTAAAGATTCCATATTTGATTAAAATATAATGATGAGTTGGAGCAAGAAAATAAATCAGTATTTTATGTTGAAATATTAAGTTGGCTCATGAGACTAACAAGGACTTGTTGTTTTCTTAGTAGTTGCAAATAACAAAAAACGGCATGGAATTATATTGCATCTGTGGGGGAAATGAAGACATATGATGTAAGAAATAGTTTTTTTATTTTTCCAGAAATTAAATTAAATTTTTTCTCACATATGCATATATAAATTGGTTACGTGAGGCTTAATATATTAGACTATCTTTGTATGGACGATTATATGCCAGCAAATATAAATCTCCTAGACAAAAAAATAATAAAAAATCTATCATTGGGAGAGAACTATATTATTTATGATATGCAATTTGAATCTTTGTTTTTTTTTTGGCTGATTTCAAAAGTGGAAATATGTTGTGCGATATGAAATACGTAATATGTGAGAAACTTGATATGTCAAGGATGATTTATGGGCTAAATTAATTAAAACTATATACCTTTATATAACCATCTATGGAGTAGTATTGATTTTGAACACAATTATATATCATTGTGATATGTTCATAAAGCACATGAGATGTTGGGTAATAAAATTCTTAATGTTTTAACCCATGAGATTAGCGCTATTTGAGAAGCACTAGAATAGTCCAGCTAATAATATTTATGTGGAAGTTGGGATTATAGCTATTAGTGATTACATAGCCTAAGATATAGTTGTACCTATGAGAAAGACTTGATGGATTCACTGTTTATGTTGTGAGGTTGAGAAAATTGTTCTTAATGAATTTATTATCAATATTGTGGTGCTATTGAGAAGCATTAGATAGGTTATGTGAAACTTACGTAACCCAATGATATATTAAATTTTAGTATTTTGAGACTTACGAAAAGATTCACCTACGTGAGTGTGAAGGTTTGGCCACATTCTATGAGAAAATTGAGTAAATGCTCTAGAGCACTCATGAAAACCCAAGGTTGGGTGTATGGCTATATATATATATATATATATATATATATATA
>PYUH01000168.1:906497-1032182 GCA_016808085.1 Suaeda aralocaspica
ATATATATATATATATATATATATATATATATATCGCTATTTTTCATTACGGATTTCATACAGTATTTACAGGTAAGACATGTGTTGTGGGGGCCTCAACTTAAATCTAGAGTTTTAGATTCGTTCTCTCTATAGATCAGGAGTTTGGGAGTTCCAGATTCGTTCACTCCTAGACCTTGTAAGTTGTTCCCTCACTTCACTAAACGTTTGATTCACATATATGTGATTGAAGTTAAGAGTCTTATTTTGAATGTGTTGATTCCTTTTGGGTTTTGAAAGATGGCAAACATTGACACAGGAAACAGGATGATACAAGCTTTGAAATAGTTTGTCTGGAACCAGCGGTATTAATGCACTATTTCCTCAGACAAGTTATTACTTGATTATGCTATCTATTCAACTAACTTGTCTATATGCAGGGAATAGTTGATTATGTAATGTTCCATGTACTGGTTGGGAACCAGTAAGTATTGTTCCCTCGACTGGTATAATGAAAAAACTGTCATATAACTCTTTGCTATGCATTAACCTTGTTACATGTGCAGCAAAGGAGTTCGGTCCAAGACTTGGAGTAAAGAGACCTTTTTGAAGATATTTAAAGAAATAAGAGTTGATTACATTGGATGCAATTCAAGAAAGCATCAAGTCTTGAAGTTACATGAAGAAAGAAGATTTGAACTTTTATTGAGTTTATACTAGGAAGTTCATGTAAAGTTCTTTGTAGTAAGAAGTTAATTGAATGGGCATTATAACTGTTTTAAGTGTGTTCAGTGACGCTATGAACTCTGCAACAAAGTTTGGAACATAACTCATAACATACTAAAAAATAGCAACCAGATTGAGGAACCAGGTTCAATGTCGTGAAATATTTAAAGCTGCGTGTTTAGAAAAAAGATTTCCTAAAAATATTATAGAAGCTGAGAGATTTTTAGGTTAGTATATTTGGTTGCCAAAAACGCTAGCACTATTTACTTTATTCTCAATTTTATTTTATTATAAGTCTAAATAAAAAGATACTTTCCTAAAATAACAAGCTTCCATGTTTCTCAAAATTTTGTGATTTTAGGAAACTAGGGTTTTCATCATTCCATGCCTATATATACTCATCTAAACAAGAAATTACATAATATTAAAGCAACATGTGATTTATTTATTGCAGTGCTTAATTTAGCCATATCATATCATATATTTTACCTATTGCGACGGTTGATTTATTGCAATTGTAGGCTACTTTTTTGGACCCTTTTTGCGATGGTTGGATTTTTAAAAGAACCATTACATACATCTAATATTCATCACATTTGTAACAAAACATAATGCTTAAAGCCTAAAACCCATTAACTTTTCATAATAAAAGTAAAACTACTAAATGCATATGAGTATATAATTTAAAAATTTAAAGAACAATCAATGGTTGCTCCAATTTCAAAATGAAACTATATTAAAGGCCAATGCAAAACATATGGTGGCAACATCAGTAGTTCCATAAATAAGTACATTATAAGCCATTCATCAAAATGCATATGTCGACATCCTATTCATTCTTTAGAAGGAAAAAAACCTTGATCAAATTGTGCTCATTAAACATTCCAGAGATGCTGCGTCTCTAATCTCATTTCTTGCTCCTGCACCTATTGTGGATGTCAAATGTCCACAAGTTTAGTTGTTATGTATGGCTTGTACTTCAAACCATGAGAAGGATCAACACGTATGGTGAGTATGCATGGCTTGCAATGAAACTCCAATAAAGACCTACAATTGCATTGTGTAGAGTTTTATGAACCCAGATAACCGCGTTCTCGATCGCCGGCCAAGGTAAGGTGCGACGTCTTCACAATGATTTGGTCGTGCACCAGTTTCATGGGTCCGGGGACAAAGTACCTCCAAGTCGAATTGTCCGTTACTTGATCTCTTTTTGTAATCTCGTCATGTGATATAAAGTAGCATTACAATAAGATATACCTAAAGGGCGCAACACTTGAGTACTTACTAGGCGAGTTCGTTTAATGTACACACATTTTCTAGGCTCAGTGATCACTTTACTTATGTTCCGTTTCACCTATTCAAATATTCGTGTCTTTAGGAATCATTTGACTTTATGTGACTTCACAAACCCGGTCTTTGTTATTATCCTAAATCTACGTGGAAAACCTTTAACATGGCTTACATAGAAACGTAGTCACGTAAATATGGAAAACAATAAAGCATGTTAAAAAGCTTTAAAGCACGTAGAGCTCATGTCATCATACTTTTTGCAAGAAACGCTAAATCATGTGATCATGCCTTTTAAAATAATATTTTCAAACAACTACATTATCATGTAATCATGCTCACGTAAATTTAAAAGTCTAGGCCTGATTCTTTCTATTTTTCATGTGTTATTACATCTCAAAGTACATATCTAGTCAATATTTCATGGATTGAATTGAATAAAGGTGAAGAAGGAAGTTTAGAAAGCAAACTTTGATGGAGCCACAAATGATGATGATGGTAATAATAATAATAATAATAATAATAATAATAAAAGAGCAAGAAATTCTTTCTTTTGACTTCACTGGTAGTGTAATTTTGACTTTGCTGGGGTAATGGCCAAGCCAATGATCTTCTTTTGAGCATACAGGACTGCCTTGCTCGTATTAAAGAAGATTGACTTTAAAAAGTCTAAGGTATCTTATGGGAAGTTGGTGAAGATGTAAACAACAAAGGTTCACTAAAAGTAGTGCACTCGTAAGTAATTTTTTCATGATAGAGAAATCATGACTTTGACTTTGGGTTTTAATTTTTAGCGAATGTAAGAAGAATCTTAAGGTCAGGAGGTAATCATTTGGATGTAAGAGGAAGGTGATTTTTGTGGAGGTTTCCTTTTGTGGAGTAGTTTGGTTATTTGTGGTGTTGTGGATATATGAATGTTGCTAGTGCAGCCAAATCTCGGTTGCAAAACTAGGCACCTAATGCTTGATATTGTGCTGATGTACATGGTTGGTACTAGATTGATACAAGACTCATGTTGCTTAAGGAGACTGATGATTGATGATGAACTGCTTCTGGATGCGATGATGCATTGCCACTTGATTACCATAATTGATTTAGAGCACGCCCCTAACTGCTAATCTGTGTTATGTCATGGGAATGGGCTCTGACCAACCTGATAGGGTGATTCTATAGGAATGCATCTGTTTGACTCCTAATTTAATTATGTTGACTCATTTATGCACGTGTTCTTTTATGCTTATATTAAAGGATGTTTATAATGATAGTACTAGTTGGATTAATTCTAATGTAGTATACACTAAAGGAACATCAATACACAACGGTTTGCTTTTAAAGATACACAAGATAGAGCCGCAATATAAGGTGGATGGGAAGGCTTATATGGGATCTATGTTCCCAGCATAAAATGGAATCCCCGCTAAGCTAGAGAAAAGGCATTAGAAAGCTAACCTCATGGGGTATTTGTAAAGTTAAAAAGTAAACTTATGTATTTGCTGGGGGTATAATGGTGAATGACTTGTTATTTCTTGTGATTTTGAGGCTAAGTTGAGTGAGGTAATGGCTAATCAAGAGGAGACTTGAGCATGGGCATTCTAACTAAATTAGGTGAGCCCCCGTGTGGGTGAAGGTGTGAGATGTGTCTTATAGAAAACTTGAATCATTAATAGTGACTCTTATAGACATCATGATGAATTGTAATCCCCCGTGTGATGTACGTAGAAAAGATAACCTCAAGGGCATGGTTATCGACTCACAAGTGAAGTAAACCTTAGGTCGTTGAGCCGATGTGCACGATGACTGTTGACTTTGGGCAAGTCATTATATGGGAGCCATTTGGTGATGGAGTCCCCTGACTCTGTTGAAATGATTATCAATGTCCTTGCGAAGTGCTCAGGAACTTGATATGGTTATGACTTTGATCACTCAAGTTGTGCATCTCATTCGACACTGGAAGACCCATTATATGGTTTGCGAAAACCTCTAGTGACATGAGTTAAGCATGATGAGAAAGAGACAATGATGATAATGAAAGAGTGTTGGCGAGACCTTAAGAGTTAATGAAAAGGCAAAATCAATAACAGAAAAAGGGTAAAATTTGTGACACAAAGGTAAACAATGATGCTTAAATTGATGTGGTTGGCTAAGAGATGTTGGTTCAAACTCGAATCTATGCCTAGTTCTAGATAAAGAATTGTGTATTTCGAACATATGATGATGGAAGTGGACCTCATATATTTTTATTAGTGTTGTTGGACCTTAGGTGAGGATACTAGTATCTTAATGGAACCAGACCATTTGTAGTTGTGTATGTGTGCAAGGAATAGATAATGCCCTAACTTTGCCTAGGCCGCCCATTCAGGTTTTCAACTTAGTGGGATGCCCTAACTTCTTCCTAGGTCTTCCTTTCGATTTTCAAACCTACGGGCATTGGACAATGCTCAAAGAGTGGTACCGGATTTGAAGTGTTGGGAGGATTATATTTTGAGAATAAGCTAATCATGAGGTATGGGATTTAAAGCTTGAGATATGATGATTCTGGATTTGGATTTGAAAATCTTTAGGGAGATTAAAATTCATTTTAGTGGACTTGGATGCATTGTGGGCAAAGACTTTGATGTGAATGTGGGCTTAAGAAAAGGTGAGATTGGGGAATAGGCTAATGATGTAAGCAGGAAGAATGTGCACGATGTGAATTGACTTTTTCCAGGACAGCTTATTTAACATTTATTTGATTTGAGGTGGTTGTCCATCTGATTTGGCTAGAACTCCTTTGGATTTTGCATTTTTGAACTTTATCTAATTTTGAGAAATTCTTTTCTCTTTCTACCCATATTTATTATTCTTAATGTTGTCGAAAGCCAGGGAGCGGCAATGAATGTTTCTAACGCGCCAAGGTTGGTTAGTTTTGATAGGGAAATAGGGTTGTTTTATAAGAAAAGGTAGAATGAATTGCAACAGAAGTCGATTATGATGCGAAGGGAGAAAAGAGAAGATTGTTTTGATGATTTCATGGAAGAAGGAACTCTTCCATGTCCAATTTTTTTCTTTCTACTATAAGGTCGTTATTGCTTGAAGCTAAACGAAAGGCTAAGGAATAAAGAAAAGTCGAATTCTATTAATTAAACTTGAAAAGCAATAAGATGAAAGTGACAACTTGGGAAGCTAGTGAATGAAGGCTAATAAATGGAAAACACGACTTACACGTAATGACATAGACTCGAATACATGAAAAGAAAGGAAATACAAAAGGCTAGTGGAGGGACTCTCCGACTCGACCTAAAAATAAAGAGAAGCTAAGGACTCTTGCTCATGACGCTCGTATTGATCTAGATGGTTTTTTAGCTTGTGTGACCTCATGGATTCACTAATCCTCCTCTGAACTTTCTGAAGAACTACCAGTATTACCCTCGTCCTCCCAAACGTCATCATACAATTTTTGTTCCTGCCATTCCCCTTTTAAGCTATCTATATTTCAATACCATGGAGTAACTTGCTAAAGGTTTCAAGAACCATTACTGATATATGATCCTTGTACTCGGGAAGTGGTGAAAATGAGTCTTGACCATCTCTTCTTCGGGAGTGGTAGTCACCATTCTAGCTCAACCCCTTTCCAACAAGCTACGTAAGATGTAAACCTTCATTACACCCTTGTTCAATGATTCCAAGTTCCATATTGAGAAGTGGTGGACTTGGTCGGTTATTACACATGTAGCTATTGATGAATGCATGAGTTATATCTTCCCATGTTTTTGTGTCTTTGCCCGGGAGAGAGAAAAATGATTCTGAGGTACTGACTCAGTGCACGGGGTTGATGCTTAGTAAAGCATCACATCGGTTTATCAAACACATGACGAATTTGAAGGTCTAAGAAAATTTTTAGGATCATCGGTGGCTTTGAACTTTGGAAGATCTTCTATGGTTAGCTTCTTGGGAATTACTCAGTCCATTTTGTTCAATAGGAGGATCATGTGACATCTCTGGATTCCATTTTTGGATTACATAGGAAGTAATCGATAGTTATATTCCATATTATATCCCCCCTAGTGTGGGTTGAAAAGGTCCCTTCATGATCAAGATTTCACTGCAATATTAAGTTGGAGGTTACAAAGGTTGTAACATTTTACTTATTCTATGGATGAATATTAGACTTGTAGCATTTAAAAGTAAACTTAATTAGTTTGTTGATGATGGTCATGAAAGATAAGAAGAAAAGGATAGAGAGGTACACAATGATGTTTGTGAGTTCATCGTTTTTTCAATCATGAGCAAGGCATTGTGACTCTAATCCCTCATCTCAGTACATGAGTGTGCCAAAAAGTGATATGAACCTTGGGAAACGAATCAGCCATGATGTTTTATATAGAACAGACCGAATATTGTTTAAAGGCAATGTCTCCGTGCCATGGACATCAGATACCAATTTATTTTACTCATCTTATTTTTTACCTCCATTATATTCTATGTAGCTTTGAAAACACCCTATATTTCCTAATTTTTTTACATATTTCTGGAGTCTTTGAAAAACAGTTGCATTTGATTTATTGCAATATTTCATTGCTTATTGTAATATTATATTAAAGCAACGACTTTAAAATCTATTGCAACGCCACTGACATAACCGTTGTATTTGATCTATTACGACAATTATGAGACTATTATGACGACAACTTAATAATAATAATAATAATAATAATAATAATAATAATAATAATAATAATAATAATAATAATAATAATAATAATAATAATTATTATTATTATTATACTATTAATATTAACATTAATAATAGAGAACTTGATGACGATGAATAAACTTGAATATGAACTTGGAGAGAGAAAGAATTGATTATGGTGGCCTCATATTAGATACCTTGTGTGCTAGTTTCAAAATAGATTTGAGATCACCGTTAAGAATCCAAACCCGATTATGACCTGAATGTGAAATGAAATATTATGATGATGATATTAATAATGAGATAAACGTGGTAAAGATAAAAATAAAGAAACTAATCAACTAAAAATAAAATAAAATAAAATGTTTTTGTGGTTTTTTATATGACGAAGAAAAATAAAGAAGATGAAGATTCAAAAGAAAACGAAGAATTCAAAAGAAAACGAAGAATTTATGGATGACTGATGGAAGAATGCTAACTCTCTACTCTCTCAATTGCCAAAATGCTAAGATCACAAAAATACCAAAATCCAAAGTTCTCTAAAAATCCCAGATGCGTAAATGAAGGAAAGGGTGTATTTATAGGGAAAATTTCTAGAAAAGAGGCGGTTGCATGTGCGTGGGTGCGGCGCATGGTGTGCGCCCCACGCATGTTACTATGCTCTTCCTGAAAATTCCGCTGATATTATCTAACGTACTTGGCCTCGGAGAGCGTGTTTGCTTACTTCAACCCATTTCCACAATTCGCCAACGTCATCCCTTACCTCATGCTTTAAAGAGGAAGGAAGGAGGAACTTTCCTCCTTTCAATGCTTCTTCTTTGGCTTTGAGGAAGGGAAGACTCACCATGGGCCCATGACTTGGGCTCGAAGGTTAGCCTTCCTCATGGCTATGTCTCGGGTTCGTTCTTCTGAAAATGTGTTTTTGGCATTAACAAAGTCCTTTGCGCTTTTATTAAAAATGTGGATAAAATCTAGAAAAATAAAATAAAATGGAATAAAATAAAATAAATATAATTTTATGGGTTTTCATGGGTTTTATAGATTTTAAGGGTGTTTCGGGGTCGAAACTTTTGGCTTTCTTCTCCTGGCCGGACTTGTTAGCGACGTTTTATATGTTTTTCATTGGCCTAAGGGTGGGCACAAATGTAGGTGACTAAAGAAGCCCCCACTTTGGATGAGTTTGTAAGGATGAATAGTCCCGTAAGACGAACGACAAAGTACTTGGTGCTTGCAAAAAAAAAGTTAATTTCACAAGTGGATGTAGATGTATCATCTCGTTATGAAGCGCCTCGTTCCTTTGAGTGGATGATGTCTTCTATTTCCTTCAGATGGGCCTCAATCGTATAGGAAAAGCATGCCAGTCTATCTGTGTATGACTCTCGTTAGATGAGCCTCGATCTATAGAGAGCTCCCTTCAGGTGTCTTTAGCTTAACCGTATAGGGAAACAGGAGATCGATAATGATATAAGTTCCATCAGGTGTCTTCAGTTAACCGTATAGGAAAATGTGTGATAATAATTCCTTCACGTGTCTTTAGCTTAATTGTATATGAAGATGTTTGATGATAATTCCTTCAACTGTCTTCAGCTTAACCGTATAGGAAAATGTGTGATGATAATTCTTTTAGCTGTCTTTAGCTAATCATATAAGTAAAATGACAATATATGTTGTAAGAGAATGTCGTAAGCGTCTAATGTTGTTTGTGGCCGATGTAATGTCAAGTGAAAAAGTGTCATAAGTATTTGATATTGTGCGTGCATCCTTAAATTGAGTAGATTGATGGTTATTGGTGAAGAGTACCCAGTTCGGCAGATGATGATAGTTAAGCCAGTTCATGATTGTTGATGGTTATTGTTGATGAAAAGTAGCCAGTTCCGTCTGACGGTGTCTAATGATTGTGATTAAATAGTTGAGCGTCTGTTGATGATTTATTCACTCACTAGGGATGAATTTCTAATGTTGTAACGATCGAGTTTCATGTCAATTCTTCTCAGCATAGTGTATTCATTGGGAGTAATTTTGTCGTGATTAATGTTGAAATCCATGGGGTTATATAATGGATATCTGAAGTTACGTTGTCGATTTGTTTGTGATGCTCATAAGGGGTCAAGGAAGGGCTCTATGTTTCTACATTCACCAGGGATGGGTTTATTGACTTTGCTCCACTAGGGATTTATTATAAAAGTCGAGATCGCTGAGGAATTTTGTATGAATATTTTCAAGGTCGTTAATCACCTGCTAAGGATTGTCATGTTGTCACTAGGGAGTGATAGGCTATTTAAATTTTTGTTGATCACTAGGAATTTAAGATGTTTACATTAAGATTTCACTGGGGATTGTTGTATAGTGATGAATTTTTTTTGGTATCTCATGAGTATCTCAAGTGCTGACTTACTAGGTATTGACGAATGCAACATCACTAGGGAAGCATTTTTATTGGTGACTCCCCAGGGATGATGGATGGTCCTTATCATCATAACTCTATTTAGAACATTGGAAAGAGCAAAGAAATTCTTTCTTTTGACTTCACTGGATAGTGTAATTTTGACTTTGCTGGGGATAATGGCCAAGCCAATGATCTTCTTTTTGAGCATACACGGACTGCCTTGCTCGTATTAAAGAAGATTGACTTTAAAAAGTCTAAGTTATCTTTATGGGGAAGTTGGTGAAGATGTAACAACAAAGGTTCACTAAAAGTAGTGCACTCGTAAGTAAATTTTTTCATGATAGAGAAATCATGACTTTGACTTTGGGTTTTAATTTTTTAGCGAATGTAAGAAGAATCTTAAGGTCAGGAGATAATCCATTTGGATGTAAGAGGAAGGTTATTTTTTGTGGAGGTTTCCTTTTGTGGAGTAGTTTGGTTATTTTGTGGTGTTTGTGGATATATGAATGTCTGCTAGTGCAGCCAAATCTCGGTTGCTAAACTAGGCACCTAATGGCTTTGATATTGTGCTGATGTACATGGTTGGTACTAGATTGATACAAGACTCATGTTGCTTAAGGAGACTGATGATTGATTGATGAAGCTGCTTCTGGATGCGATGATGCATTGTTCCACTTGATTACCATAATTGATTTAGAGCAGCCCCTAACTGCTAATCTGTGTTATGTCATGGGATATGGGCTCTGACCAACCTGATAGGGTGATTCTATAGGAATGCATCTGTTTGACTCCTAATTTACATTATGTTGACTCATTTATGCACGTGTTCTTTTATGCTTATATTTAAAGGATGTTTATAATGATAGTACTAGTTGGATTAATTCTAATGTAGTATACACTAAAGGACATCAATACACAACGGTTTAGCTTTTAAAGATACACAAGATAGAGCCGCAATATATAGGTGGATGGGAAGGCTTATATGGGATCTATGTTCCCAGCATAAAATGGAATCCCCGCTAAGCTTAGAGAAAAGGCATTAGAAAGCTAACCTCATGGGGTATTTGTAAAGTTAAAAAGTAAACTTATGTATTTGCTGGGGGTATAATGGTGAATGACTTGTTATTTCTTGTGATTTTGAGGCTAAGTTGAGTGAGGTAATGGCTAATCAAGCAGGAGACTCGAGCATGGGCATTCTAACTAAATTAGGTGAGCCCCCGTGTGGGTGAAGGTGTGATGATGTGTCTTATAGAACAAACTTGAATCATTAATAGTTGGACTCTTATAAGACAATCATGATGAATTGTAATCCCCCGTGTGATGTACGTAGAAAAGATAACCCTCAAGGGCATGGTTATCGACTCACAAGTGAAGTAACCCTTAGGTCGTTGAGCCGATGTGCACGATGACTGTTGACTTTGGGCAAGTCATTATATGGGAGCTCATTTGGTGATGGGAGTCCCCTGACTCTGTTGAAATGATTATCAATGTCATTGCGAATGTGCTCAGGAACTTGATAATGGTTATGACTTTGATCACTCAAGTTGTGCATCTCATTCGACACTGGAAGACCATTATATGGTTTGCGAAAACCTCTAGTGACATGAGTTAAGCATGATGAGAAAGAGACAAATGATGATACTGAAAGAGTGTTGGCGAGACCTTAAAGAGTATAATGAAAAGGCTAAAAATCAATAACAGAAAAAGGGTAAAATTTGTGACACAAAGGTAAACAATGATGCTTAAATTGATGTGGTTGGCTAAGAGATGTTGGTTCAAACTCGAATCTATGCCTAGTTCTAGAATAAAGAATTGTATTTCGAACATTCATGATGATGGAAGTGACCTCATATATTTTTATTAGTGTTGTTGGACCTTTAGGTGAGGATACCTAGTATCTTAATGGAACCAGACCATTGTAGTTCGTGTATGTGTGCAAGGAATATGATAATGCCCTAACTTTTGCCTAGGCCGCCCATTCAGGTTTTCAACTTAGTGGGATGCCCTAACTTCTTCCTAGGTCTTCCTTTCGATTTTTCAAACCTAGCGGGCATTGGACAATGCTCAAAGAGTGGTACCGGATTTGAAGTGTTGGGGAAGGATTATATTTTGAGAATAAGCTAATCATGAGGTATGGTATTTAAAGCTTGAGATATGATGATTCTTGGATTTGGATTTGAAAATCTTTAGGGAGATTAAAATTCATTTTAAGTGGACTTGGATGCATTGTGGGCAAAGACTTTGATGTGAATGTGGGCTTAAGAAAAGGTGAGATTGGGTGGACATAGGCTAAATGATGTAATGCAGGAAGAATGGTGCACAGATGTGAATTGACTTTTTCCAGGACAAGCTTCATTTAACATTTATTTTTGATTTGAGAGTGGTTGTCCATCTTATTTTGGCTAGAACTCCTTTGGATTTTTGCATTTTTGAACTTTATCTAATTTTGAGAACTTCTTTTTCTTTCTTTCTACCCATATTTATTAGTACATGTACTTTCCTACGCGCCAAAGGTTGGTTAAGTTGAATAGGGAAGATAGGTGTTGTTTTATAAGAAAAGGTAGGAATGAATTGCAACAGAAGTCGATTATGATGCGAAGGGAGAAAAGAGAAGATTGTTTTGATGATTTCATGGAAGAAGGAACTCTTCACCATGTCCAATTTTTTTTCTTTCTACTATAAGGTCGTTAATTGCTTGAAGCTAAACGAAAGGCTAAGGAATAAAGAAAAGTCGAATTCTATTAATTAAACTTGAAAAGCAATAAGATGAAAGTGACAACTTGGGAAGCTAGTGAATGAAGGCTAATAAATGGAAAACACGACTTAACCGTAATGACATAGACTCGAATACATGAAAAGAAAGGAAATACAAAAGGCTAGGTGGAGGGACTCTCCGACTCGACCTAAACATAAAGAGAAGCTAAGGACTCTTGCTCATGACGCTCGTATTGATCTAGATGGTTTTTTAGCTTGTTGACCTCATGGATTCACTAATCCTCCTCTGAACTTTCTGAAGAACTACCAGTATTACCCTCGTCCTCCCAAACGTCATCATACAATTTTTTGTTCCTTGCCATTCCCCTTTCTTAAGCTATCTATAATTTCAATACCAATGGAGTATACTTGCTTAAAGGTTTCAAGAACCATATACTTGATATGATCCTTGTACTCGGGAAGTTGGTTGAAAATGAAGGTCTTGACCATCTCTTCTTCGGGAGTGGTAGTCACCATTCTAGCTGCAACCCCTTTCCAACAAGCTACGTAAGATGTAAAACCTTCATTACACCCTTGTTCAATGATTCCAAGTTCCATCTGAGAAGTGGTGACTTGGTCGGTTATTACACATGTAGCTATTGATGAATGCATGAGTTATATCTTCCCATGTTTTTGTGTCTTTGCCCGGGAGAGAGAAAAATGATTTCTGAGGTACTGACTCATGTGCCACGGGGTTGATGCTTAGATAAAGCATCACATCGAGTTTATTCAAACACATGACGAATTTGAAGGCTCTAAGAAAATTTTTAGGATCATCGGTGGCTTTGAACTTTGGAAGATCTTCTATGGTTAGCTTCTTGGGAATTAACTCAGTCACATTTTGTTCAATAGGAGGATCATGGTAGACATCTCTTGGATTCCATTTGTTGGATTACATTAGGAAGTAATCGATAGTTATATTCCATATTATATCCCCCCTATTGTTGGGTTTGAAAAGGTCCCTTCATGATCAAAGATTTCACTGCAATATTAAGTTGGAGGTTACAAAGGTTGTAACATTTTACTTATTCTATGGATGAATATTAGACTTGTAGCATTTAAAAGTAAACTATAATTAGTTTGTTGATGATGGTCATGAAAGATAGAGAAGAAAAGGATAGAGAGGTACACAATGATGTTTGTGAGTTCATCGTTTTTTCAATCATGAGCAAGGCATTGTGACTCTAATCCCTCACTCTCAAGTACATGAGTGTGCAAAAGTGATATTAACCTTGGGAAACGAATCAGCCATGATGTTTTGTATCTAGAACAGACCGAATATTGTTTTAAAGGCAATGGTCTCCGTGCCATGACATCAGATACCAATTTATTTACTCATCTTATTTTTTACCTCCATTATATTCTATGTAGCTTTGAAAAACACCCTATATTTCCTAATTTTTTTACATATTTCTGGAGTCTTTGAAAAACAGTTGCATTTGATTTATTGCAATGATTTCATATGCTTATTGTAATAATTATATTAAAGCAACGACTTTAAAATCTATTGCAACGCCACTGACATAACCGTTGTATTTGATCTATTACGACAATTATGAGAGCTATTATGACGCAACTAACAAGAAATTACAAAATATTAAAGAAACATGTGATTTATTTATTGCAGTGCTTAATTTAGCCAAATAATATCATATATTTTACCTATTATATTGCGTCGGTTGATTTATTGCAACTGTAGGCTACTTTTTTGGACCCTTTTTGCGATGGTTGGATTTTTAAAAGAACCATTACATACATCTAATATTCATCAGATTTGTTACAAAACATAATTCTTAAAGCCTACAACCCGTAAAATTTTCATAATAAAAGTAAAACTACTAAATGCATATGAGTATATAATTTACAAAGTTAAAGAACAATCAATGGTTGCTCCAATTTCAAAATGAAGCTATATTAACGGCCAATACAAAACATATGGTGGCAACATCTGTACTTCCATAATCAAGTACATTATAAGCCATTCATCAAAATGCATGTGTCGACATTCTATTCATTCTTGAGAAGGAAAAAAAAACCTTGATCAAATTGTGCTCATAAACATTCTATAGGTGCTCCACCTCTAATGTCATTTCTTTGCTCCTGCACTTATTGTGGATGTCAAATGTCCACGAGTTGAGTTGTTATGTATGCCTTGTACTTCAGACCATGAGAAGGATAGACACGTATGGTGAGTATGCTTGGCTTGCAATGAAGCTCTAATAAAGACCTACAATTGCACTGTGTAGAGTTTTATGGATCCAAATAACCACGCTCTCACCGACCAAAGTAAGGTGCGACGGCTTCACAATGTTTTGGTCATGCACCAGTTTCATGGGTCCGGGGACGATGTACGACCAAGTCGAATTGTCCTTTACTTGATCTCTTTTGTATTCTCGTCATGCGAAATACAATAGCATTACAATAAGATTTACCTAATTAAAGGGCACACCACCTGAGTACTTACTAGGCGAGTTCGTTTAATGCACACACATTTTGTAAGCTTAGTGATCACTTTATTTATGTTTGTTTAACCTATTCAAAGATTCGTGTCTTTATGAATCAGATGACTTTATGTGACTTTACAAACCCGGTCTTTATTATTTTCCTAAATCTACTTGGAAAGCCGTCAACATGGCTTACATACAAACGAAGTCATGTAAATATTGAAAACGATAAAACATGTTAGAAAAGCTTCAAAGCACGTAGAGCTTATGTCATCATACTTTTTGCAAGAAACGCTAAATCATGTCATCATGCTTACACAAATAATATAATCAAACAACTACATTATCATGTAATCATGCTCATGCATGTTTAAAAGCCTTGACATGATTCTTTCTATTTTTCGTGTGTTATTACATCTCAAAGTACATATTTAGTCAATATTTCATGGATTAAATGGAATAAAGGTGAAAAAGGGAGTTTAGAAAGCTAACTTCGATGGAGCCAACAATGATGAGGATAATAATAATAATAGTAATAATAATAATAATAATAATATTATTATTATTATTATTATTATTATTATTATTATTATTAATAAGAATAAGAATAAGAATAACAATATTAATAGAGAACTTGATGATGATGAATATACTTGAATATGAACTTGGAGAGAGAAAGAATTGATTATGGTGGCCTCATATTAGATACCTTGAGTGCTAGTTTCAAAATAGATTTGAGATCACCTTTAAGAATCCAAACTCGATTATGACCCGAATGTTAAATTAAATATTATGACGATGATATTAATGATGAGATAAATGTGATAAAGATAAAGATAAAAAAAACTAATCAAATAAAAAGAAAATAAAATGTTTTTGCGATTTTTTTATGACGAAGAAAAATAAAGATGAAGATTCAAAAGAAAACGAAGAATTTATGGATCACTGATGGAAGATTGCTAACTCTCTACTCCCTCAATTGCCAAAATGCTAAGATCACGAAAGTACCGAAATCCAAAGTTCTCTCAAAATCCCAGATGCGTAAAGGAAGGAAGGAAATGGAGTATTTATAGGGAAAATTTCAGGAAAAGAGGCGGTTGGAAAGCGTGTTTGCTTACTTCAACCCATTTCCTCAATTCGTCTACATCATCCCTTACCTCATGCTTTAAAGAGGAAGGAAGGAGGAACTTTCCCCCTTATCATGCCTCTTGTTTGGCTTTGAGGAAGGGAAGACTCACCTTGGGCCCATGACTTGGGGTCGAAGGTTAGCCTTCCTCATGGCTATGTCTTGGGCTCGTTCTTCTGAAAATGTGTTCTTAGCATTTACAAAGTAGTTTTCTCTTTTATTAATGTTGTGGAAAAAATCTAGAAAAATAGAATAAAATCGAATAAAATAATATAAAATAAATATATTTTTTGGGTTTTCTAGATTTTCAGGGTGTTTTGGGGTTGGATCTTTTGGCTTTCTTCTGAAGGCCGGACTTGTTAGTGATGTGGTATATGTTTTTCATTGGCTTAAGGGTGGGCATAAATGTAGGTGACTAAAGAAGCCCTCACTTTGGATGAGTTTGTAAGGATGAATAGTCCCATAAGACGAACGACAAAGTACTTAGTGCTTGCAAAACAAAAGTTAATTTCACAAGTGCATGTAGATGTATCATCTCGTTATGAAGCGCCTCGTTCCTTTTGAGTGGATGATGTCTTCTATTTCCTTCAAATGGGCCTCAATCGTATAGGAAAAGCATGCCAGTCTATCTGTGTATGACTCTCGTTAGATGAGCCTCCATTTCTAGAGAGCTCCCTTCAGGTGTCTTTAGCTTAACCGTATAGGAAAACAAGAGACCGATGAAGATATAAGTTCCATCAGGTGTCTTCAGCTTAACCGTATAGGAAAATGTCTGATAATAATTCCTTCACGTGTCTTTAGCTGAACTGTATACGAAGATGTTTGATGATAATTCCTTCAAGCGTCTTCAGCTTAACCGTATAGGAAAATGTGTTATGATAATTCTTTTAACTGTCTTCACCTAATCATATAAGTAAAATGACAAAATATGTTGTAAGAGAATGTTGTAAGCGTCTGATGCTGTTTGTGGCAGGTGTAATGTCAAGTGAAATAGTGTCGTAAGTATTTGATATTGTTCGTGCCATCCTTGAGTTCAGTAGATTGATTATTATTGATGATGAGTACCAAGTTAAGGTGAGATGATAGGTAAGCCAGTTCATGATTGTTGATGATTATTGTTGATGCAGAGTAGCTAGTTCAGTCTAACGGTGTCTAATGATTGTGATTAAATAGTTGAATGTTGTGTTGCTGATTTATTCACTCACTAGGGTTTAATTTCTAACGATGTAACGATTAAGTTTCATGTCAATTCATCTCAACATAGTGTATTTACCGGGAGTAATTTTGTCGAGATTCGTGTTGATATCAATTGGGTTATATAATGAATATCCGAAGTTGTCGTTTTTTTTGTGATGCTCATAAGGGGTCAAGGAAGGGCTCTATGTTTCCACATTCACTGAGGATTGGTATTTTGACTTTGCTACACTAGGGATTTATTGTAAAAGTCCAGACCCCTGAGGAATTTTGTGTGAATATTTACAATGTCGTTAATGACCTGCTATGGATTGTTATGCTGTCACTAGGGAGTGATAGGCTATTGAAGTTATTGTTGATCACTGGGGAATTTAACTTGTTTACAGTAAGATTCCGCTAGGGATAGTTGTATAGTGATAAATTTTTTTTGGTATCTCATGAGTATCTCAAGTGTGACTTACTAGGTATTGACGCATGCAACATCACAAGGGAAGCATCTTTATCGGTGACTCCCTAGGGATGATGGATGTTCCTTATCATCATAACTGTATTTTGAACATTGGAAAGAGCAAAGAAATTCTTTCTTTTGACTTCACTGGGATAGTATAATTTTGACTTTGTTGGGGATAATGGCCAAGCCAATGAAGCATCTTTATCGGTGACTCCCTAGGGATGATGGTTGTTCCTTACCTTTATGTGGAAGTTGTTGAAGATGTAATGTCAAAGGTTTACTAAAAGTAGTGCACTTGTAAGCAAATTTTTTCATGATAGAGATATCTTGATTTTGAGTTTGGCTTTGAATTTTTTGGGGAATATTTGACTCTTAAGGTCAGGAGATCACTTCATTTGGATGTAATAGGAAGGGTATTTTTTTTTTTTGTGGAGGTTTCCTTTTGTGGAGTTTGGTTATTCTGTGATATTTGTGTATATATGCATGTTGGCTAGTGCAGCCAAATCTTAGTTGCTAAACTAGGCACCTGATGGCTTTGATATGCTGCTGATGTAGGTGGTTGGTACCAGATGGATACCTCACTCATGTTGCTTAATGATGCTAGGTTGGCGGAAGTGCTTAAGGAGACTGCTGATAGATTGATGAAGCTGCTTCTTCATGCGATGATGCATTGTGTCGGCCACTTGATTACCAGAATTGATTGAGAGCAGCCCCTAACTTCTAATCTGTGTTATGCCATGGGATATGGTTTTTGAATGAATGCATCTGTTTGACTCCTAAATTACATTATGTTGACTCATGTATGCACGTGATCCTTTATGCTTATATTTAAAGGATGTTTACAATGATAGTACTAGTTGGACTAATTCTAATGCAGTATACAATAAAGGATATAAACACACAGCGGTTTAGTTTTAAAAGACACACAGGATAGAGTCGCAATATATAGGTGGATGGGAAGGCATCTATGGGATCTCTGCCCCCAACATAAAATGGTAGCCCCACTAAGCTTAGACGAAAGGCATTGGAAAGCTAACCTCATGGGGTACTTGTAAAGTCAAAAGTGAAATTATGTATTTGCTGGGGGTTTCATGGTGAATGACTCGTTATTTCTTGTGGTTTTGAGGCTAAGTTGAGTGAGGTAATGGCTATTCAAGCAGGGTACTCGAGCATGGGCATTCTAATTAAATAAGGCGAGCCCATGTGTGAGTGAAGGTGTGATGATGGGTCTTATAGAACCAACTTGAATCAATTATAGATAGACTCTTAGAAGACACTCATGATGAATTGTAGGCCCCTGTGTGATGTACATCGAAAAGATAACCCTCAAGGGCATGGTTATCGACTCACACGTGAAGTAACCCTTAGGTTTTTGAGCCGATGTGCACGATGACAGTTGACTTTGGGCAAGTCATGATATGGGAGCTCATTTGGTGGTGGGAGCCCCCCTGAGTCTGTTGAAGTGATTATCGATGTCATGGCGAATGTGCTTAGGAACTTGATAATGGTTATGATTTTGATCGCTCAAGTTATGCATCTGTGTCGACATTGGAAGACCTTGATATGGTTTGCTACAACCTCCAGTGACATGAGTAAAGCATGATGAGCAAGAGCCAAATGATGATAGTGAAAGAAGAGTTGGAAAGACCATAAGGGAGTATAAAGAAAAGGCTAAAAATCAATAACAGAAAAAGCGTAAAATTTGTGACACAAAGGTAAACAATGATGCCTGAATTGATGTGGTTGGCTAAGAGATGTAGGTTCAAACTCGAGTCTATGTCGTGTTCTAGAATAAAGAATTGTATTTCAAACATTAATGATGATGGAAATGACCTCATATATTTTTATTAGTGTGGTTGGACCTTAAGGTGAGACTACCTACATATCTTAATTGAATCAGACCATTGTAGTTCGTGTGTGTCTGGAAGGAATATGATAATGCCCTAACTTTTTCCTAGGCCGCGCTTTTGGGTTTTCAACGTAGCAGATGTCCTAACTCTTACCTTGGTCATCCTTTCGATTTTTCAAACCTAGTGGGCTTTGGAAAATGCTCAAAGAATGGTACTGCATTTGAAGTGTTGGGGAAGGATTGTATTTTGTGAAGAAGCTAATCATGTGTTATGGAATTTAAAGCTTGAGATATGATGATTTTTGGATTTGGATTTGAAAATCTTTAGGGAGGTTAAAATTCATTTTAAGTGGACAAGGATGCAATGTGGGTTAAGACTTTGATGTGAATGTGGGCTTAAGAAAAATGTGAGATGTGGTGGGTATAGGCTAAATGATGTAAGATTGGAAGAATGGTGCACAAATGTGAATTGACTTTTTCTAGGACAAGCTTCATTTAACATTTATTTTTGAATTGAGAGTGGTTGTCCATCTTATTTGTGCTAGAACTCTTTTGGATTATTGCATTTTTGAAATTTATTTCATTTTGAGAACTTTTTCTTTCTTTCTTTCTATCCATCTTTATTAGCACACGTACTTTCCTACGGGCCAAAGGTTGGTTAAGTTGAATGGAGAAGATAGGAGTAGTTTTATAGAGAAAGGTAGAAATGAATTGCAACGGAAGCCGATTATGATGGCAAGGGAGAAAAGAAAATTTTTTTTGATGATTTCATGGAAGAAGGAACTCTTTAGCATGTCCAATTTTTTTTTTCTTTTTACTATAAGGTCGTTAATTGCTTGAAGCAAATTGAAAGGCTAAGGAATAAAGAAAAGTGGGATTTTTTTAATTAAACATGAAAAGGTATAAGATGAAAGTCACAACTTGAGAAGCTAGTGGATGAAAGCTAATAAATGGAAAACATGACTTAACCATAATGGCATAGACTCGAATACATGAAAAGAAAGGAAATACAAAAGGATAGGTGGAGGGATTCTCCGACTCGACCTAAACATAAGGAGAAGCTGAGGACTCTTGTTATTGACGCTTTTAATGATTGATGTGGATTTTAAGTGGTACTCTTAAATATCACTCAAAACCCACGTTTAAGCCAATTAAATCTCTACTCTTGGATTAATTTAGTTGGAAGCTAATTAATTAACACACTCCTGCAATTAATTAATTAGGATCTAAACTCATTTATCACTCTTGACTCACGAATTTATGAAAGAATCTTGAACAAATTAAATCACCAAATTTGCGCAAGAAACTCATAAATTTTGTATTGAAAATTCAATGTACTGAAACTTATGTGTTTTATAAGGAATTCTAAAGCTATTTATATAACAACCTAAGACTAATTTCTAACAACTTTCTAAGACTCTAAATCAACTAAAACATGCATAGAATAGTTTGAATTTCTGCTTACAAGACTCAAGTATGACTCAAAAGATAACAATGCCACATCATCATTGCATCTTGATCTTATCTTGCTAACAAACTCTAACAAACTTATCTAATGAAGAGAATATACTAACAACTTAACTAAATAATTAATTAACAAGATAATCATAAGAATTAAAACTAAAAATCAGGAAATTAACTTCGTGCCCAAGATCAATAAAAATCGTCAAAATTTCCGCCACCAAGTTTTCGTCATTTTCGGCACAATTTTCAAGATCTTCAAGAAACTTCAAGAAATGCTTCAAGATTCAATCTTTTAATCAAGAAACCTTCTAGAACCTCTCCTCCATGTATTTTAGCATAATTATGATGATCAATATTTGATGTGAATGTTGATAAGAAAAATCGTCATTCACAAGGATAGTATCTTAGTTCGGTTTTCTCTAAAGCCAAGCACCAAGAAAATCGATCTAAGTCGAATAACATTAAGAATAGATTAAAGCTAAGAACCCTCAATCCCTAAAATTATCCTCACAAGAATCTAAAGCCTAAGCACCAACTCTTTTAAGAAGTTTGAATTTTTACACACTCGAAAATTTCTTCTGTTTGTTTTGTTTTATAGAAAACAAATAAACTCAAAACAATAACATTTTATTGAATTCACTAATATGAATTTTTACAAACTAATGTTGAGATTATTTATAGTAATAATCATCAAAAAATTTCTAACTGAAGTAAGCTAAAAATACTCGCAAAACATTAGGAAAATCGCCCTAATCTAGTGACTCATCGATGACTCACAAGATAAGAATGCCACATCATCACTGCATGTCATGCAACTTGCTAAAATATCCTAACAAACTCTATCTAATCTGAAAAATATCCTAGCAAACTTATTCTTACCTTGCTAATTAATATAATCAACAGATTACAACCAGAATTACACAAAAATTTGATTCACCCAAATAACCCAAAGATCGTTAAAATTGACGCAATCTAGGCTTAGTCCAATTTTACGCATTTTTGTGATTTTCTTCTAAACTTCAAGAAACCTTTCAAGATTCAATCTTTTAATCAAGAAACCTTCAAGAGGTCATTCTCCATGTGTATAAGGTTGTAAATGATGATTAAGACACTTCAAGCATTAAAAGACTCAATGCCTAAAATGAGAAAACCCTGTCAGGTGAAGTGGGAAAAACTCATAGGCAAAACCATTTTATTCCCCTAATTCCACCATTCGTTCCTTTGCATCAATGATCAAGTATTTTCGTGTTTCACCATAAACACTCATGATGATGTCTTAGAAGATCCCAAAAGTCTTGAATCTCCATAAGCAGTTATTTCCCCCATACTCGCATCATTCTTAGAAGCCATCAACACTCTTCGAAGTTATCATCTTGTTTCGTATCATCCTCCTCTTCTTCAAAAGATTTTGTCCTCAAACCTTGAAGTTGATTATCAGGAACATAAGGAGATAAATCACCAATGTTGAACGTGGCATGCACACCATATTCACCTGGCAATTCGAGTTTATATGCATTGTCCCCGATCTTGCTCACGATTTTGAATGGTCCATCACATCTAGGCATTAGCTTCTTTTTCCTTTGATTAGGAAATCTTTCCTTCCTTAGATGTAACCATACCAAATCTCCTGCTTTATGTGTGTGTTTGGTTTTATGTTAGTTAGCTCTTGTCTTGTAGATATAATTCACATGCTCAATTCTTGCTCTAACATGTGCATGTAACTTCTGCATGTATTCAATTTTAGCTAAAGCATCTATGTGAAGGAGCTCACCTTTAGGAATATCCACCAAATCAATAGGTAGCTTGGGATTGATTCCAAACACAACTTCAAAAGGTGAATGCTTAGTTGCATATGTAGGTGAACGATTATAAGCAAATTCTATATGAGCTAACTTCAAGTCCCAATCTTTTTGTGTCTTACTTACCAAACTACAAAGTAGAACACCTAGGGTTCTGTTTGTGACTTTAGTTTGACCATCTGTTTGTGGATGATAAGAAGTACTGAAGAGCAATTTCGTCCCTATCAAACGCCACAATGATTTCCAGAAATAGCTCATGAATTTCGTGTCTCTGTCACTGACAATTATTTTCGGAACTCCATGTAACCTAACAATGTCTCCAAAATACAATTCTGCAACATTGACAGCATCATCAGTCTTGTGGCAGGGTATGAAGTGAGCCATCTTCGAAAACCAGTCAACCACAACCATTATAGCATCCTTTTGCCTTGCAGTTCTAGGCAACCCCACTATAATATCCATAGAAATATCATCCCAAGGCGCTTCTGGCACTGGCAATGGTGTGTAGAGTCCTTGATGGAAGGATGCCTTGGCCTTTTGACAAACATCACATTGTGATATTATGGCTTCAACATCATCAATCATTCTAGGATAATAAAAATGCTCTTGCAACATTATCAATGTCTTTCTAATACCAAAATGACCTGCAATTCCGCCCCCATGTGCTTCTCTGACTAACAATTCACGAATACTGCACTTAGGGATGCAAAGTCAATTCCCTTTGAATAAGAATCCATCATGTAGCACATAAGATCCCATTGAACCTTTCTAATTTTGTGAATAAATAGGTCCAAAATCTCCATCTTGCTCGTAATATTGTGTAATCAACTCCAAACCAAGCAATTGGAAATTAACAACACCAATTAAAGCATACCTCCTTGATAAAGCATAAGCAACCACATTAGATTTGCCTTCTTTGTACTTTGATGAAAAGTGAAAAGACTGCAAAAATTCAACCCACTTAGCATGTCTTGGATTGAATTTATGTTGGCCATTGATATGCTTCAGAGCCTCATGATCAGAATGCAATATAATCTGACTTGGACGCAGATAATGACTCCAATGATCCAATGCTCGAACAATAGCATAGAATTCTTTGTCATAGGTAGAGTAATTCAACCTTGCTCCGTTCAACTTCTCACTGAAATAATCTATAGGTCGTTTAACTTGAACCAACACTGCACCAATCCCCACGCCACTAGCATCTGTCTCAACTTCAAAAGGTTTCAAAAAATCTTGCAAAGAAAAGATAGGAGCTTGACAAAGCAATTTCTTCACCAATTCGAATGCCTTTTGTGCATCTTTGGTCCATTCAAACTTCTCTTTGTTCTTCTTAATACACTCGGTCATAGGTGCTACTACAGAAGAGAAATTCTTCACAAATCTTCTATAGAAAGAAGCTAAACCATGAAAAGCATGCACCTCAGTCACAAACTTCGTAACTGGCCATGATCTAATAGCTTCTACTTTCGAAGGATCAATTGAAACACCATCCTTTGAAATAATGTAACCTAAGAACGTCACATTTGGGGCCATGAACGAGCACTTTTCGAGCTTAACATACAACTTCTTCTTTCTCAAAGTTTCGAACACTTCTCGTAGATGTTGCAGATGATCTTCCACACTTGCACTATATACCAATATATCATCCAAGTATACAACCACAAACTTTCCAATGAAAGGCTTCAAAACTTCATTCATCAATCTCATAAAGTACTAGGAGCACTAGTAAGACCAAAAGGCATTACTAACCATTCATAGAGTCCAAGTTTAGTTTTGAATCCTGTTTTCCATTCATCACCCTCCTTCATTCTGATTTGGTGGTAACCACTCCTCAAATCAATCTTGGCAAACACTTGTGAGCCAAACAATTCATCCACTAAATCATCCAATCGAGGAATAGGAAACCTGTATTTGATGGTGATGTTATTCACAGCTATAGAATCAATGCACATTCTCCACGATCCATCCTTTTTAGGAACAACCAATGTTGGTACTACACATGGACTCATGCTTTCCCTAACATAGCCTCTTGCCATCAACTCTTGAATCTGTCTTTGAATTTCTTTTGTTTCTTCTGGATTGCACCTGTAAGCTGGTTTATTAGGAAATTGAGCTCCAGGAACCAAATCAATCTGATGTTCAATTCGTCTTATGGGTGGCAACCCTGGTGGCAATTCATCAGGAAATATGTCTTGAAATTCGTGGAACAAGGGGCGCAACTCACGAGGGATGCTCCTTGGTTTCTCTTGCTTTTCCTTATCCATCAACACATAGAAATTCTCACATTTCTTTACCTCTTGCACCATGGCATTCTCATCAATCAACAAAACACTCTTCTTATTGCTCCCATCTTTCGAAAATTTTGAACTTTCTACTGGTTCCAGCGCAACTGCTTTTCCTTGTGCCTGCTTTCTAATGATGTATATGTTTGTTCTCCCATCAAACTGTACGAATCTATCATATTGCCACGGTCTTCCAAGAAATATATGGCAAGCATCCATAGGACACACATCACAGTGCACCTGATCCTCGAAATTTCCAATCTTGAAACTAACCAGAGCCTGTTTGTTGACCTTGACGTCACTTGTGTTACTGAGCCAATGTAACTTGTATGGTTGAGGATGTTCAGTGGTAGTAATTTCCAATTTGTAGATCAATACTGTGGAGACTACATTAGTGCAACTACCTGAATCAATTATCAGATCACATAACCTTCCTAGAACATTGCACCTAGTGATGAAAATTTTGTCCCTCTAATTCTCAGTAGGTGGCGCAACTTTAGATTGCAAAACTCTTCGGAGGAATAAACTCTGGCCATTCACCTCAGGAGCAATTTCCTCAATCTCCTCTTCCTGAGTATCATAATCTCTTCCATCCTCCTGTTGTTCATTCTCCTCTTCTTCAAAGTTTTCATCATCTTCCCAATTTCGAGTAGTATGAACCCTTGATGAGGACAATCCTTCTGGATATGGCCTTGACCTTTGCAATTGAAACATGTGCGTTGATCAGGGGGTGAAGGCTTAGTAGTAGAGCCTTTATCCTTGATATGTGGAGGAGGTTTTTAAGTGGAATCCAAATTTTGTTTAAATGAAACAATGGCACCTTCTTTCTTTACAAAGAATTTCGAAAAAGTACTTGGTCTTTTCGAAAATTGCTTCTTAACCCTAGATTCAACCTTGTAAACTTCATCAAAGGTCCAATAAGGTTGTAATTCCACCTTTTCTCTTATCCTCTCATCTAGACCAGCAACATAACGAGCCACTTGATTGTCCTCTTTCTCTTCTAAATAGCAGATGGTGATCAAATTGAGGAATGGACAGGTGTATTCTTCAACTGATTTTCGATCTTGCCTTAAAGTATGCATCTTTAAGAAGTTACCTTGCTCATAATCTTGAGGAACAAAACGTTTCCTCATCTCCTTCTTTAATTTCGTCCAAGTGGCAACTTTGGACTTCCCATCCTTCTTTCTTTTCTTTTGCATACCTTCAAGCCACAAGCTAGCCAAGCTCGTCAATTTTAATTCTGCAATCTGGTACGATTTTCGATCATCATATTCCTTATATTTAAAAATTCGTTCAATACTTCTTAGCCAATCAATGATCTTTTCAGGATCCAAATTTCCACTGAATTTAAGAATATCCAGTTTAAGATTGCGATCATCATCTTTAGGCCTTTCCTTCTTTCTGCGCCTATTCATTGGTTCTTCATTACTAGAACTTGATGAGTATTGTTTCCTTGGTTTCCATGCACTCCTTGAGCTTGCTTGCTCATCACCAGAACTAGAATCCGTCTCCCCTTTACTTACACCCTTAGACTTGCTTGGTGATTTTAATTTTTCGGCAAAGTCTTTCATGGTGGCCTCAAACATGGCCTATAGTTCTTCGATGTCTTTGCGCAACTCCTCTGTGGTGATCTTAGGAGTATTTACCTCATCAACTGACATGATTACTTTTGTTTCAACAATTAAATTGATACCAATAACCTTGAGGATTAATGTCCTCTCAACGAAAGCACCAAAAGTTTATGTGGATGTTGATAAGAAAAATCGTCACTCACAAGGATAGTATCTTAGTTCGGTTTTCTCTAAAGCCAAGCACCAAGAAAATATTAATCGATCTAAGTCGAATAATTTTATGAATTGAGTAAAGCTAAGCACCCTCAATCCATAAAATTATCCTCACAAGAGACTAAAGCCTAAGCACCAACTCTTTTAAGAAGTACGAAATTTTACAGACATGAAAATTTCTTCGGTTTGTTTTGTTTTGTAGAAAATAAATAAACTCAAAACAACAATGTTTTATTGAATTCACTAATATGATGTCTTACAAACTAATGTTGAGATTATTTATAGTCATAATCATCAACAAAATCCTAACTGAAGTAAGCTAAAAATACTCGCACAACATTAGGAAAATCGCCCTAATCTAGTGACTCATCGATGACTCACAAGATAAGAATGCCACATCATCACTACATGTCATGCAACTTGCTAAAATATCCTAACAAACTCTATCTAATCTGAAAAATACCCTAACAAACTTATTCTTACATGGCTAATCAAGATAATTAACAAATTACAACCAGAATTACACAAAAATTTGATTCACCCAAAAATCGTCAAAATTGACGCAATCTAGGCTTCGTCCAATTTTACACATTTTTGTGAATTTTCTTCAAAACTTCAAGAAACCTTTCAAGATTCAATCTTTTAATCAAGAAACCTTCGAGAAGTCATTCTCCATGTGTATAAGGTTGTAAATGATGATTAAGACACTTCAAGAATTAAAAGACTCAATGCTTAAAATGAGAAAACCCTATCAAGTGAAGTGGGAAAAACTCATAGGCAAAAATATCTTATTCCCCTTATTCCACCATTCTTTCCTTTGCATCAATTATCAAGTGGGATTCGTGTGTCACCAGACACACCCATGATGATGTCTTAGAAGATCCCAAAAGTCTTGAGTCCTCATAAGCCATTATTTCCCCCCATACTTGTATCATTCTTAGAAGCCATCAACAAACCTTTGAAGTTAACATTTTCTTTCGTATCAAGATTACACGAGAAATGAAAGCAATGATGTCCAAAATGAGAAAACCCTATCAAGTGAAATGGGAAAAAACTCATGGACCAAACCAACTTTTTCCCTGTAACCACCAATTGTATTCATCCTGTGAATGCATTAATTAGTTAATAATACATAACTTATTCAATGGCTCACTCCACTAGTGACAATGTATCAATGATCAATGGTGTTGGCTAGGAAGGCACCACTAACATCCACAGTCTCAAGTTCCTTAACCATTGTCACCCACACCTGTGATTTATCTTTAACAAACCCAATAGGATTTATTATAAGGTTAATTGGCTCATCCACTACTGGTGTACAATAAGATATTTCACCTGTATACAAATTCACAACATTCTCCCCTGGTTGAAAAGAATTTTTCCCTCAAATTCGCATCATCATAGTATGGAGACAGATCCCCAATATTGAAAGTAGCAATAACATTACCATACTCATCAGGCAAATCAATTTTACAAGAGTTATCCCCATATGCTTCAATCACCTCAAAACTTATATCAGCTCTAGGAATCAATTTATCCTTTCGTTTATGAGGAAAACGTTCCTTTCTGAGATGAATCCATACCAAATCACCAGGTTCGAAAACATGTTGACTTTTGTTCTCCTTAGACCGTCTCCCGTAGGCCTCATTCATCTTAGAAATCTTCTTTTTCACTGCTTCACACGTTTTATTGAAGACTTCTACTCGTTTTTGGGCATCTACATGGATTTCGTCTCTAGCAAATGGAATCAGAACAATGGGCATATAAGGATTGATTCCATAAACAACTTCAAATCGGGAATTTCCTATGGTGGATGAAATAACTCAATTATAAGCAAATTCAGCATGACAAAGGCGCACATCCCAATCCTTTTGCGTCTTACTCACAAGCCCACGCAACAAAGTGCCCAAAGTTCTGTTTGTGACTTCAGTCTGCCCATCTGTTTGAGGGTGATGAGAAGTACTAAAAAGCAGCTTGGTACCAACCATCTTCCACAAACATTTCCAAAAGTGACTTAAAAATTTCGAATATCTGTCACTTACCACACTTCTTGGAATTCCATGTAGCTTCACAATCTCCTTAAAGTATGGATCAACAACATGTTGAGCGTCATCAGTATTATTCATGGCCACAAAATGTGCCATTTTAGAGAACTTGTCAACCACTACCATTATTGAATCACGTCCCCTTTGTGTCCTTGGCAAGCCAATTATAAAATCCATGTTGTCACTATCCCAGGGTGTATCGGGAACTGGTAATGGAGTGTACAACCCTTTGACAAAAGTTAACTTTGCCCTTTGACACGTAGCACATCTGGAAATGACTGATTGAATATCACCTAACATTTAGGACAATAGAAATATTCACTCACTATATCATAAGTCTTACGAATTCCAAAATGTCCAGCAAGTGCACCACTATGAGCCTCCCTTATCAACAATTCACGACCTACACTCTTAGGAATGCACAGTTTGTTGTTCCTGAATAAGAAACCATCTTGAATTGTGTACTTCCTTGAGGGGTGTTGATATTCTGCAGCAAAATCCTAATCACTGACATATAATTCCTTTAGGTGCTCAAATCCAAGGACTCTAGTATCAACCATAGCAAGCAGGTATGATCTCCTTGATAAGGCATCAGCTATCGCATTATTCTTGCCTTCTTTGTACCTGGAAGAAAAAGTGAAAGATTGGATAAATTCCACCCACTTGGCATGTCTATGGTTGAGTTTCTGTTGACTATTAATATACTTAAAGGCTTCATGATCTTAATGCAGAATAAAAGGTTGAGGGCGCAAATAATGAGACCAACGATCCAATGCTCGAACAATGGCATAAAATTCACGATCATAATTGGAGTAATTCAATTTGGCGCCACTCAGCTTCTCACTGAAATATGAAACAAGCTTCCTTTCCTGAATTAGTACTGCTTCAATGCCCACACCACTAGCATCATATTCTACCTCAAATAACTTATCAAAATCAGGCAACACCAGGATTGGTGTATCGCAAAGTCTCTCTTTCATCTCATCACAGGCTTCCTATGCTCGTTCGTTCCATTTGAATTCTCCTTTCCTCATGAATTTAGTAATAGGAGCCATGATAGTAGAGAAATTTCGAATGAACCTTCTGTAGAATGAAGCTAGGCCATGAAAACTCCTGACTTCATGAACATTAGTAGGTATCTTCCAAGTTTTATCAGCTTCAACTTTAAATGGGTCTACCATGATACCTATGCCACTGACAATGTATCCTAGGAAAACAATCTTTCCTGCAAGAAGTCACACTTTTCCAGCTTCCCATATAGTTTATGCTCATGTAACTTACTAAACAATTACCTCAGATGGGCTAGGTGTTCATGAGTATCTTTGCTATAAACAAGAATATGATCCAAATAGACAACAATAAACTTATTCAAAAACATCCTCAATACCTCATTCATCAATCTCATGAACGAACTAGGTGCATTGCATAGACCAAAAGGCATCATCAACCACTCATATAGACCCTGTTTAATCTTAAAAGCAGTCTTCTATTCATCCTCTTCACGAATTCTCATCTTATGGTAGCAACTTCTTAGATCTATTTTCGAAAACAAGCTTGCACCGTGTAATTCATCCAACATATCCTCAAGTCTAGGCATAAGGAATCTATACATGATGGTTATATTATTTACTGCCCTAGAATCAATGCACATTCTCCAGGAGCCATCTTTTTTTTGGCACCAACAAAGCAGGAACTGCGCATGGACTCATTGATTCTCGAACTAACCCTTTCTGCATTAATTCATCAATCCGACGTTGGAGTTCTTTAGATGCTTCAGGATCGCATCTATATGCATGTTTATTAGGGATTGGTGCGCCAAGAATGAAATCAATTGCTTGTTCAATTCCTCTAATTGGGGGTAGTTCATCAGGCAATTGATCAGGAAACACATCAGCAAACTCTTCAAGCAAAGGAGTGAGGCGCAAATCTGTAGATACTTTATTTGATGTTGCTTCCTTTACAAAGAGAATAAATGCAGGGTTCCCTTATTCCATCTCCTTCTCAAATTCCTTAGCAGAAAGGAATAAACTATTTTGTTTCTGGTCCTTCCCTGCAGAAGGAGTCAATGATAAGAGATTGATTCGTTTCTTATCCTTCAAAACTGAGTATACATTCGATTCTTAATTGTGTTGCACCTTCCTATCATATTGCCATGGTCTTCCCAGGAGCAATTGGCACGCAGTCATAGGCACAACATCACACCACAATTCGTCATTGTATAGTCCAATTGTAAAATTGATCAGAGCTTGCTTCTTGACTTCAATTCCTTTTGTATCATCAAGGCAATTCAATTTATAAGGAATATTATGGTCTCTTTGCGTTAATTTCAACCTTTTTACCAGATCTTTCGATGCTACATGTGTGCAAGACCCACTGTCAATGATTAAATTGCATAGGTAGGGACCAATCATGTAAACACTGTGAAATAAGCTTTCTCTTTGCGTTGCATGTGGTTCTACTGCTGAATCCAATGCTCTTCTAACCACAAATGCTTCGCCACCACGTAGCAATGGAGGCTGATTCATAGTTTCTAGGGTGTCTTCATCAGAATCCTCCTCTCTGTGATTTTAAATGATGTCCTCATCATCTTCAACCACAATCTGGTAAATGTCTTCCTAAGTTACCCATAATCTAGCCTGTTCCATAGCCAAGGTGCATTTTGAGGTACAAGATGAGGCAATGTGACCATAACCTAGTGATTTTGTATCACATCCATAGCTTCTAGTTTAGTCATTATGTCTTGAATTAATTGTGTCAAATTAGCTTCCCCCATGATGGATTGAAAGAACTCTGAAATCTGATACCAAATTGATGTGGATTATTTTAAGTGGTATTCTCAAATATCATTTAAAACTCACGTGTAAGCCAATTAAATCTCCACTCTTGGATTAATTTAATTGACAGCTGATTAATTAACACACTCCATTAATTAATTAATTAGGATCTAAACTCGTTTATCACTCTTGACTCACGATTTAATGAAAGAAACTTGAACAAATTAAATCACCAAATTTGCGCAAGAAACTCGTAAATTTTGTATTGAAACTTATGTGTTTTAGAAGGAATTCTCAAGCTATTTATATAACAACCTAAGACTAAGTCCTAACAACTTTCTAAGACTCTAAATCAACTAAAACACGCATAGAATAGGCTGAATTTCAGCTTACAAGACTCAAATATGACTCACAAGATAAGAATGCCACATCATCACTACATCTTGATCTTTATCTTGCTAACAAACTCTAACAAAGTTATCAAATCAAGAAAATATCCTAACAACATAACTAAATAATTAATTAACGATAATCATCAGCATCAAAACTAAAATTCACGAAATTAACTTGGTGCCCAAGATAAATAAAAATCGTTAAAATTTCCGCCACCATGTTTTCGACAATTTTGGCGCAATTTTCAAGACCTTCAAGAAACTTCAGAAATGCTTCAAGATTCAATGTTTTAATCAAGAAGCCTTTAACAACCTTTCCTCCATGTATTTTAGCATAATTAATATGATTGAGACTCCACATGAAATAAAAACAATGATGTCCAAAATGAGAAAACCCTATCAAGTGAAATGGGAAAAAACTCATGGACCAAACAAACTTGTGTCCTGTAACCACCATTTGTATCCATTTTTGTGAGTGCATTAATTGGTTAATAATACATAAATTTTTATAATGGGTAACTCCACCAGTGACAATGTATTAATGATCAATGGTGTTGGCTAGGAAGCCACCACTAACATCCATAGTGTCAAGTTCCTTAACCATTGTCACCCATATATACCTGTGATTTATCTTTATCAAACCCAATAGGATTTATTATAAGGTTAATTGGCTCATACACTATTGGTGTACAATATGATATTTCACCTGTATACAGATTCACATCATTGATCTAGATGGTTTTTTAGCTTGTTGACCTCATGGATTCACTCACCCTCATCTGAACCTTCTGAAGAACTACTAGTATTACCCTCGTCCTCCCAAATGTCATCGTACAATTTTTGTTCCTTGCCATTCCCCTTTCTTAAGCCATCTTCAATTTCAATACCAATGGAGTATACTTGCTCAAAGGTTTCAAGAACCATATACTTGATATGATCCTTGTACTCGGGAAGTTGGTTGGAAATTAAGGTCTTGATCATCTCTTCGGGAGCAGTAGTCACCTTTCTAACTACAACCCCTTTCCAACAAGCTACGTAAGATGTAAAACCTTCATTGCACCCTTATTCAATGATTCCAAGTTCCCTCCGAGAAGTGGTGACTTGGTCGGGTATTACACATGTAGCTATTGATGAACGCATGAGTAATATCTTCCCATGTTTTTGTGTCTTTGCTCGGGAGAGAGAAAAACGATTTCTGAGGTACTGACTCAAGTGACATGGGATTGATGCTTAGATAAATCTTCACATCGATTTTCTTCCAACGCAGGACGAATTTGAAGGCTCTAAGAAATTTTTTAGGATCATTGGTGGTTTTGAACTTTGGGAGATCTTCTATGGTTAGCTTCTTGGGAATTAACTCAATCACATTTTGTTCAATAGGAGGATCATGGTAGACATCATTGTTGGTCATTTTTTCCACAAGCTTTTCAATGTCTTGAATGGTGACTCTTTTTTTTTTCTGTGGTTGTTCACATGGAGGGTAAGAGCCACACTTGATTCTAACCGGGCTTCCTAAATAGCACACTAAATGTTCATTTCGAACTAGACACGCTCCACTTCTTATGACCGAAATCTTAGATTCAATTATCGGTGTTGTTGTCATAAGGTGGATTGTGACAACTCTATCTTGTAAGAAAATGTATGGCCTAGTTGTGATTACTCCTCAACCCTAAATGAATGCATGAATGCAACGTACTCTATCACCTTCTTTTGATTTTTCAATTGTTTTTTTTCTTTTTTGATTTGTTTTCACTTTCTTCTCTTTTACTTTTCTTTTTTCATTTTTTCTTCTTTTTTTTCTAAGAAGAAGATAGAAGTACTTTTACAAGTATGAAGTAAGTGCAACCTAGGGGATCTATATGACAAGTGAGAGCATACTTTAAACAGTAACCATGTCTATATGAGACTCCCTATACATGGACTCTAAGGTTCAAAGGTTTAGCACAGCAAGGCAGATTCAATCACATATAAAGAGTCACATGCATTACAGTACAAGTATGATGCATGGCAATGCTAGCTTAAACCACATGTAAGGTTTGCACGTGTTCCGGCACGCGCATACACATAAACCTAACCATGTCCTTAAACACATAGTAACATATAACCCTAGCATGAATCGTTATTAACCTACGCAAAGTTTCTACATTCTACTAAAGGTCATCTTTTTGGTGTCTAGAGGGTACCATATGGCTCAAGACGGTCAGACCTACACACATCACAACTTAGTGACGATTGAGGTGCGAGTCGTCTATCTTTGAGATCCACGTGCCATTGGCTGGGACAGATGTTTATACTATATGACTTCTAAGGGTAGGGCACCCTTCTCTCACTACTATGAAGCATGCTAACGGAGACGTGTTCCTAAGCGAAGCCCCCTTGCGGCTACCTGGCAATGAATGCAATATGCCTAACAAAATACTTGATATAACATGATTTGAACTACAAGATTTTCAAGTTTCATCCTCTTGTCCTTAGGGAAATCCACAATGGAATCCCTTAGTGAAGTTGCCAAAATGTGGACGTCCAAAGTTCACGAGTTGAATTGTTATGTAGGCCTTGTTCTTTAGACCACAAGATGGATCATCGGGTATGGTGAGCATGCTTGGCTTGGAACGAAAAGCAATTAAAGGCAAACAATTCCACTCCATAGAGTCTTACGATCCCAAATCACCGAGAACTCACCGGCCATGGTGAGGTGTGACGGTTTCCCAATGGTTAGGTCGTGCGCTTGATTCATTGGTTCAGGGACAAATTACCTCCAATTCGAGTTGTCCTTTAGTAGATCTACTTTATAATCTCATCATGTGATATCCAGTAGCATTACAGTAACATTTACCTAAAGGGAGCACTACTTGAGTACTTACTAAGCGAGTTCGTTTAACGCACACGTATTTTCTAGGCTCGGTGATCACTTTGCTTATTGTAGACACCTATTTGTTCCCACCAAATGGACGATGATTAAAGTGTCCCACGTCGCTACAAGTCCAACATCCAAAAATTGTTTGCTTGAAAAGCTCCTAGTTTTGTGTTAGAAGTCAGTCCGTCACTTATTTGGTCCCCACTTCAAAATCCATACGGGGTGCCACTCCAAAACCTATTTGTTCCAGGGGTGAAACACCCAAGTTAGCGCTTTTTTGAAAACTAAAAAACCATTGCCAGAATAATTGATGATGAATTATGATGGTCGAAATACACTTTAATTAATTTTCTTTTATTTCATATTTCATTTACTTTCATGTTTATACTTCATTTTTTCATTTTATTTATTTTCATTAATTTTAATTTCATTTTCATAATTTACTTTTTTATTTAACTTTTGCAAATAAAAAAATTAATTGAAGTGTATGAATGTGACCGGATTCGACGAACCTTCTAGAAGGGTTTGTTCGATTTATAAAAACTCTAGATTATAGAAGTGAATAAATTGGTTTATGGAAGTGAATTTTCGAATTATTTCATAATATTTTTTTAATATTACGATTTATGGAAATGAATATACTAAATAAGGAAGCTTCGGAGATTCACCGCATAAAAATCAGGAAAAAGGGAACTCGAGCGCCATGGCACAGGGCGAGCGCCCTGGCGCTCGTCTCGAGCCCCTAAGCATAGGTGGGGCACCCTGGCGCTCGACCTTGAGCGCTATGGCGCTTCTCTATCGCTACCAAGCTCGCTTATGTCACCTCCAGTTCTATAAATTCTCGACCTTTTCCTACCTCATTTCATCAATTCTCACATTCGATCACCTTTTCATTCCAATGATCTCCTTCTCTCTTTAAAGACTAACTCTCTCTCTCTCTCTCTCAATTTTTGTGCCATACCTCGAAATTCCTGTTTTTCTCCTTTCTATCACAAATCGTTTCTAAGCCAACCTTCATTAATTATTATTATTATTATTATTATTATTATTATTATTATTATTATTATTATTATTATTATTATTATTATTATTATTATTATTATTATTATTATTATCATAAGTTCTTCAAGCTTTTAGTTTTAAGAAGTTGTCGACGATTGCATGAAAGGTACTTCAAATGAGGCCAACAACATCAAAATCTTTATCTTGAGTTCTTCAACATAAAGTGACATAATTCCAGCGCACTAAAAATATAAAAGAGTACAACATCTTGTACTCCAATTAGAGGTCATAAATCATTGTTCCGTACGACGACTCCCCCCAATGTTTATACTCAAGGTATATACGTTCCAAGAGTTTTGGTGCAAATCCTCTTTCACTTTACGTGATTAACCGGCTAAACAAAGTTATGGCTCACACATCACAACACATAAAAACATGCATACAATCACACAAGCCATATTAATTATCTTTGATTTAAGGTGATTTTAAAAATAATCTTGTGTGTCCTTTAATTAAACTAAACTTCCTTTACAACACATTAGCTGTGAGTGGCTAACTAATTATGTTTACCTTGATCACACATTAAACTATGAGTGGCAACATGTATATAACAATTTGCTCATTGACTTCTATTAATTATGTGAATAAAAATTTACAAACTACCTTTCTTGTTGATTAAGTAACTAATCAACTTAAATAACTTCTTTTCTTCTTTACTAAGCTATTGGCCAACTCTAATGTAAATATAACATTCCAATTCCATCTTGAAGAATTTGTATTAACATAGATGTGGAATATCAAAATACGCAAAATCATGCTTCTCATACTTTCATAATCTTGTGATGCATGTCAATTCAAATTTAACGTACAAGATCAACCAAGCATGAGTAATAATTCTATGTCTGGCTTTAGTACTGACATACCTTGTGTTGTAGTGGTGATCCACCACAACTTCTAGAAGTCACCTAACTCGAAGCCTCTTACATAGAGAGACCAAATCTAAATTAAAACCTTGTAGACTAAGTTCTACAACAACTCTAAACTAACTTTCTACATTAGAAAGGTGTCCCAAACATTCCCTATATGGTCTCTGTTCAATTTCGTACATTATTTTAGTTTTTCCATTGCAAAATACTTGATTTTTGGTAATTTTCCAAAAATGGCAGCTTTGTAAATTCCTCAAAAAACACTTTAAAACCTTTCTATATATTATATTTTGATAATAAAACACTATAGTCATGTCCTAAGATCAATATACAATACTTAGATGCATTAAAAATAATTATAACTTACTATGTCATATACTACTATTTCTTATTAGGCATAACACATCTGTTAAAAAAAATTTACAGGTTTTTTTATTCATTCAAAACTCCTTTGAAACAAATCCAAACACCATAAATCCATCATAAAACTCTTTTACAATCTACTATTATCATCATAAATCAAATCTATGCTTTAGAATAGTTTTTCATAAGATAAAACATGTGCATAATATTTATACCAATTGATTTTCATGATTATAAAATTTGGACAACAATATAATTCAACTTTAAAACCTTTTAAAATCAATCTAAACTTCATAAAATCATCATAAATTCACCCAACAACAATTCATGTTCGTAATATTGAAGTTTAAATCATTAAAAACCGTATAATCATGAATTTCATAATTTCATAAACCCTAATTTAAAAATTCATGATCAAACAAATAAATTCATACTTTTAACTAAGTCATAACTTTATAAAATCATGATTAAAACTATAGAAACATGATAAATCATAATTATATACATGAAATTTGCATGATTGAATTAAAAAGAGAAGAAAAGTATATATATATATAAAAGGGTTTCGAAAATACCAACGAGGAAGGAGGGGTGGCCGGTGAGCAGGGATGCCAGCGTCGGCTAGCGGTGGTCCGACGTGACAGGGTTGTCGGCTAGGGAGTCTGGCGAGCGGGAGTTGCGAAGGTTTTTTTTTCAAAAATTTCTGATTTTTTTTTTCTTGGAAATTTTTTTTCCTCTCTCAACTTTTGAAATCCTAAAACTCTATGATTGCAAATTAAATCTGAAAATTTGGGTTTTAAGGTTTATTTATAGGCCCCAAAGTAGGATTTGGTGCAATTACATAAATACCCTTAATGTTTGAAATTACTTTTAGGCCCTTGTTTTAAAAACAATTTAGTAAACTCTAAATATTCCATTTTTAGAAACTTTTCAAAATATTTAATAAAACTTAAAATAACATGAAATATTATTTATAAACATAAAATAAATTTTTTGATTAAAATTTATTCAAATTTCCTTTCTTGAATATTTTTATTGAACTAAATTTCTCAATAAAAATATTAAAGACATACGTATAAAATACGAAAATAAGTCTTAATGTACGTGAAAATATGTGGTATTACACTCATCCACGAATCCACAGATATGAGCCCTTATCCTTGGCTGTCAATTTGCCTCGGTCTAAACCTAATAGGATTCCGTGAGCTCCCGAAAGGAGCACGGTGGCGACATCTCTACTTTGGTTTTGAGTTTCTAGACTGAATCCTTAAGCAAAGCATACTCACACTATGCAACAAACTAAAGACATTCGATGTCTGTAAAAAGGGCACGTCGGCCCCGGGTTCACATATAGTTTGGCGGCTTCAGTAGAAATAATCCTTTACTTTTAAAGGCGATTGGACGAAACTCGAAATTTCTTGTAATTTCATAATTATAATATTGAATTTTATTTGCTAGGCACAATGCATGCAATTCCCATGTGAGGGTTTTAATTTAGCATTCACGTCTCTTAAAGTATGTTCCATACATGAGACACCCTCGGGGGACCGATGTTTATGATGTTTAGGTGACCTACCTAAGGCCGTTCCTTAATCGATGTCTATCCCAACCATGACGCGTGAATCATATGACCTATGTGACTCATAATTGATGTCACACTTGGATCACCACCAAATTGTGGTGTGTATAGTGTGGACACACTGATGTAGTGTTTATTTGTATATATTTCTATAGCTTTTAAATACGTAGTTTATGTAGTTTTCATCTTTTATTTTCCATATTTCTCCCTTATTTGTTGCTTTACTCTATTCAACCCGTTCCCTTGCTTTTTTATCCTATTATAACCCGTTTTGTCTTGTTTTGCGTGTTATCTCAATTTTGTATGTATGTTCCGTTTGATTCTGAAGCTGAGGTAACATTGGATGATGAGTAAAGGAATATTTTGATTTTGTTCGGGTCGACATAGAGTTTTAGAAGCATTGTGGTCAAGATAATTTTCCCTTTTGTCTTCAGCTACTAGCGATATCGCGAGTTTTGCTCACGATATCGCTAGCCATTGCTCTATGACTAAGAGGACTTGCATGTATCCTCTATAAAGGCATTTTTCCAAGATCAACTTCGCATTATGATGAGAACTTCAGGAATGGTATGAGGCCGCAACCCTGCCTCCTCCAGCATGCTTCCTTGTTCATCCACTTGCCCACTTGTTTTTTCTACTTGGAGAATGATATAAGAAGCTGTATTTTTCTCATGTAAAGATATCTAATCTCTCTAGAATAATTGTAGTGATAAAAACCTTAGACCTAGCTTTACTCTTTGAAAGTTTTACATAAATTCTTACTCCTAATTTTATTCCTAGATTATCCTTGTACTTCAAACAATATTAGTGTTAATTCTATATTTGGTTCTTCAAGCTTTGTGTTCTTCAAAAGTTGTACTCTAAGATTTATGCAGTTGGAATTTAGATATTGTTGCGTGGAATCAAGCTTCTAGTAACTCTTCTAAACTCTTATAATTGTTGCTTAATTAAGTTTATACCTATAATTCTTAAGTTAATTAACCTCCAAGATTCATGCTTTGAGTTGTTTTGATAATATAGCTTGTTGTTGTTTTATTGCTTTAATCCACCTTAAACAAACCCTTGTTCTTTAGTCCTTTAATCCACTTCTTCTTTGCTATAATAGTGTAAAGTATTCACTAGTAATACTACCTCCCTTGTTTGTTTCATTACATGATGTTTACTAGTTTAAATTTGGTTTCAAATATGAGTAGTGAGTATTTTTGTGTTAGGGTTTGGGTGGAACCCTCACTCATTTCATGACTTAGTCAGTTTTAGTAAAAACCAAGCTTGGGGGTGACTAGAGTCATACATGGGGTTTTGAATCACGTAGTCTTAGGCTCGCTACCTTAGATGATGTTTTAGGTTCCTCAATGAAGGATCAAGAGATGAAGTTAAGTGAAGAATTCCCATGTGTGTTTAGTTTAAATACCATGAGATTAGGTGTTTGGGTTAAGAGACGTTACTAGTCTTCGAGAATTTGTGCTTAGGAGGCGTTTTGTGTATACGCCATGAGAATAGGTCGTGTTCTAAATTCCACTCGTCATGCTAGCTCAAGAGAGTACGCATGACTCTTAGAAGATTTCCCCTAGACGTTTTCCCCTTTTCTTAGTTTAGTCTATAGATTTGCCCCTTCATGTAAGAAGTGAGTGGGGAATCCTGTACCTTAGACTCCTTAGGTATAGTCTAAATTCATTTTATTTTAGTATTTGTGACAACAAACCACTTCTTTTCTCCATTTCTGGCTACATTTGCTAGGTTTGACTTTCTCTGTATTATCCCTTTTTCCCGTGGACTCGACCCCTACTTTCCCTTTCTAATAGCTTAGTAAGCCTAGTTGGGTTTATCTTTGGTAGTCACAATGATAGGCTATCAAATTTTAGCGCCATTGTCGAGGAATAACGGTTTTAATTGAGTAAATGTCGTTTTTAGTGAGTTTATGGTCGTAGTTACGTTTCTACTTTCCTTTTCTTGTCTTGTGTGTTATTATCATTGCTAATCCTTAGTTTAGATTTGTATGCCACACAGGTCACAAGATTTTCCTCTCACTCCATGCATACCAGACATTTACAAACATTTGCGAACTTTGAGAAAGTTAGCAGGTGAGCATTCTATTTTGAGAGAAGCAGGTAGTATTCATAATCTTGATCATATTCCAAAACAATCGAATAATACTAAGGAAATTCTACAAAAGTCCCTCAGGGACTATGGTCACCCTGAGGCCTTTGAAATGAGTAGTGGGATTTCATTACCCCCTACCGCAACCAGTAATCATGAGTTCTCACCACATCTTATACGAATGTTTACGGATTCTCAGTTAGGGGGAAATCCCACCGAATGTCCATTTTTACATTTGGACAATTTCCTAGAATTTTGTTCCATGGTGAAACAAACTGTGAATGTGACTAAGGGATTTCTCCGGATGCACATGTTCCATGTTTTACTAAGGGACAAAGCAAAATTCTTGGTCCGGTCACTTACGGAGGGGTCCCTCAAAACGTGCGACGATATCAGCAAGGCCTTCCTTGACGATATTGTCCTCCTGAGAAGACCGCCTAGTTGAGGCAAAAAAATCTTCAATTTCTCCCTTGATGATGATGGGACTCTAAGTGAGGCGTGGGAACGGTTCAAATACTTAATATGTTCATGCCCTCACCATGGTTTTAACTAGAGTATGGTGTTCACTAGTTTCTTTGATGGTCTTCTACAAAGTTCAAGAGCTAATATTGACTCGGGATGTGGAGGCCAACTTAAAAGGCTACCTCTTTATTTGGTTGAGGTAGCTATTGAGGAGGTTGCCAAGAATTCAGCTTGGCACTCAAATAGGAGAATACTTGTGAGGAAGGGTGCTAGTAAAACTAACAATGAATTTCAAGCACTTAACTCCAAGAGTGATCCCTTGGCTAAACAGCTAGATAAGGCGAATCTCGCTTCCTCTAGCTCGCACAATCAGCAAGTGTTATCTTGCGAAGCATGTGCAGGTAATGACCACACGGCTTCTTACTGTGTTTCCACTATGCAAAACTTTGGCCTTCTCCGAAGGCTATAATCAAGGTTGGAATCCCCAACCTAATTCCGAATGGAATAAGGGAGGTGGTCCCAAAACACTGATCAACGACCACCCGCTCAACAGCAACCAAACGGCCTTATAGCCCCCCCCCCCAGTTATAACAAAGGGGGACCTATGCAACCTAGACCGCCTTACCCTCCTCCTCCTCAAAAATCGAGCCTGGAACAAGTGTTGGAAGCTTTCATCCAACACTAGAGCAAGGCTAATACAGATAATGAGAGGAGGGTTCACTACAAGATAAAAGCTATTTTGCGACGGACAAATTCCGTCACAAAATACCGTCGCAAATGGTCCGTTGCTAAAACTTTTGTCGCAAATTTCCAAACTTGCGACGGAACTATTGGAGTTTGCGACGGAATTTTCCGTTGCAAATTTGCGACGGAAAATTCCCTCGCAAAGTTAGCTATTTTGCGACGGAAAATTCCCTCGCAAAGTTAGCTATTTTGCGACGGAAAATGCCCTCGCAAATTTGCGACGGAAAATTCCCTCGCAAATTTGCTTATTAGTATCGTTTTTATGACCTATTTGTATCGTTTTACCAAAACGATACAAATAGATAGTCTATTAGTATCGCTTTTTTACAAAAACGATACTAATAGTGGTTTTTTTAGATATAAAAAAAATTAGCTATTAGTATCGTTTGTTTTTAAGAAACGATACTAATAGCGATTTTTGAAAAGAAAAAAAATAAAATCACAATTGTAATGAAATAATAATACTAATAACCAAAAATTAAAATTATTATAACAAATACTATATTAAATTGATGAATAACAATAATAAATTATTACAAAACATTAATGATACATAAAATGGCATAAATTACCAAAAAAGAAAGAAAAAATACAACCTAGCAAGCTAACCTAAGGCAAATTGACTCAATTTAGCCTAAGAAGCTTAGAACAGCACTAACCTATACATCAACCAGCAAAACAAAACTCACAAACTAAACAACTAAAACAAAAATGCTCAAGATCGAGGCCCAAACCTTCTAAACTACCACTGCAGTAGCCAAACCTTCCAAACACAGTAGCAAGAACAGACTAAAACTACCACAACACACACTGCATAACCAGTCACACCCCAAGAAGCAGCACCCAAACAAACCACAAACTTGCAAAGCCTGCATTTCATCACTTCTGCAAAAACTGCTCTAACATAGTACTACAACCAACAAAACAGCAGCAACAAAACTATAGTAGGTAAAACAGCCAAGCACAAAACTGTAGCAGCTAAAACAGCCAAGCTAAAACACATCTAATTTGCCATATAACAGTCTCCTGAATATTCAAACTAATTTGCCTTTCATAGAACGAAAATTTCTCATTACATACTAAAATTAATACGACAACCTACCTCCAAGTTTCAATGAAGAGCATAATGTCCAGTACAGCGTGCTCAAATCCCTGCCATCATCTTCTTGTCAACATGTATAATTATCATAACATACTGAACAAATCATATTTTTTATGCTGTGATAGTCTAATTTTCTTTCTAAAACCCCTGAAAAAGATTGGATAAAAACTAGTCATGAGTCCGAGCATACATACATATGTCCAATTGAATACAAGAGACTCGAGAACATCTCAAAGGCACGAGTGAGGCAGATTTTCGAAAATAAGCATCAATATCAAAACTACAAGAGGAAAGGTATCAAAATCAAAAGGCTAAGTAGAAGCATAAACAAAAACACATAGCAACAACTACCCGATCATCAACAATAAACCTTTGAACAAAAAGACTAGTGCCATCAAAGTTTAGGTTGAAAATTAGGGAATACTAGCAGTCCATATAGCACCAAGGACTCGTACAGATGCTAAAAGTTTTTGTAACTTGTAACTTAATATCTAACTGCAACAAAATTACACCTGTTGAAAATAGGGAATACAAAATAAAATGCTGAAGTTATTAGCCTATTTTTAATCCCATAAAGGATATACAATGGAAAAATAGACAATGAATCACATTTTCCACATTTCTTATAAACAAGGATTATCTTGACACCCTCATTCACCACAAAGCATGGAAACTTATTTGAATTAGAAACTTAAAAAGCATGGAAAACTAACCCACAATTGGATTGACATTGATAGCCTACAGATAGGTCCTTTTCAAGATGGTTCAGCAAACGTAGTTTTCCGTTTGTTTACATCATTCCATCAGAAATTAGGAGAATACATTGATAGCTACATAAGTGACCTTGGCAAAGTTAGGCAAGTTAAATGTTACCTGCTACATTCCAGACTTCTAGCTGATCTACATTCAAAGAGCACTGGAATTTGGATTTGATGATCATAGAGTTAGCGTCTCCAAATTAATACCTGCAAGCTTAGAATAAAATTCATGCACTTCCTTCAACGATAGAACAAACTTGTTCAAGAACTTAGAGTCGGTGTAGCCTACAACGGTAATAAGAGAATGCCGTGTCACCAAACCATTCTCTAAACCAAATTCATCATATCATTCTTTATTCTAACTATTCCTATACTTAGCAGTTATCGCTTCATGCACAATTATCTTGACACCCTCATTTACCACAAAAATTCAGCAGTGTATCATAAATGATCAACACAACACACCGCCAGGATACTACTTTTTTAACTAAAAACTTCTTTATTTCTACATAATGTCCAAGTTCGACACCAAGAAGCCCNTGTTTGACACCAAGAAGCCCGTATGACCGTATCCGACTAGACACTTACAAACCTAGTTACTCCGCCGATCTATTAGGAAACAATAGTTAGCGATTTACAGCAATATACTCCATCCTTAAACTTTCTTCATACAAGGACAAAGATTGTTCAACACTTCTTATAGAATAATACAATGTACAATTACTTGTTCATTTTTAGAGATTAACAGTGGAAAAATGCTACAAATAAGTCATGAAGTCTAACAAAAGACTACAACAAGAAAAACAGGGGGTCAAGAGAATACTATTCTCGAATGCCTAGAAAAGCTTTCACATTCCCTTAAACAAACTTCCTCCATTTGTATTTCACCGACAAACTTCGTACAATATTCACATAAATCACATTTTCACCATATATGATTTCTAACCAATAAAATGCATTGTCGTCAGCGATATCACTGCCTTCACCTCATTACATACTTTCGCAACATCAACATTTCATAACCTTAATTAATCATACCTTATACTTCAAAGTACCACTTCATTCTAGATATAGTATGAGCGAATAAAAAGGGCGAAAACCCAGCAGAATTATAGCACAAAGAAAGAAAGTAGCTATCAAGTTTCAGTCAACTATAGTACTATATTAGAATCATTACAATCCAAATCATATTTTCACAAGAAAGGTGTCTAAAATGAACTGCCAAAGTGCCAGGAACCTAAGCATGCTGCTTTGCCTATTGCAAATACTAAAGTGTATAACCAAACTAAAAGCACAAGAAGAGCCGATAATTGGGGTTATTTATGCAAACTAACTAAAAAGCTAAAATGACGTAGTTTGGAAATCCGAGATTCAGACCAACACGGGCGTGTTGGAAAAAACATATAGATCAGAACCAAAACAATAAGCCTCTGACGAAATCATAGGCAATAAAGTGAACAAGACAGCATTGAATCATCATTCATGAACTCTCCTACGACTAATCAGTAATCATAAAATCAAACATTCTGCTCATAAACACGGTAAAACCCTAACTAACAACTACCCAATTTCGGGTTTTAAACTCAGTTTAATCAATTAAAGAAAATAAAAGACAAAGTGGAGAGTAGAAATGACCCCAGATGGCTACCTTCCAAAATTTGTTCCGCCATTCAAATCCCCTATTGTTTTAATTCTTCCTGTATAAATCAAATTGGGGAAAAAAACAATAAACATCATTAACAACAAAACCCTAGAAATTCAAAAACTTCATTTTCATCAAACTCAAAACTCCTTGACGTTTCCTTTGTGATTTTATTCACTTTATATCAAATACCCAGTTCATAAACAAGATTAAATATTTAATCTATAACGACTAACGCATTTCAGAAAAAAAAAAATAAAAAAAAAACTGTTTAATTTAGTGAAAAACGATTGAATAATTTAGTGAAGAACTAAAGGCAAATTCAATCTATAATACAATCAACATAAATTAACGACAAACATACAAATAACTAAAATAAAATCAGGGTTTCAAACACAAATCAATCAATCAAATTCGATTGACAGTTGAGTATGAGAAAAATCTAGTACGGAAATTTTGAATGGAATTTACCTGAATAGACCGCCGGAAGAAGGGAAGGAGTGGAGTCGCGGTCCTTGCCGGAAGGGTTTAATTTTTTGGCGAAGAAGAAGAATGGCGAAGAAGAAGGAGAACGACGGTGTAGGAAGAGGAGAAGTGAGAAGAGAACAGCGGTGTAGGAAGAGGAGAAATGAGAAGGGAGAAGTGAGAAGAGAACGGCGGTTTGACAAGGGAGAAGTGAGAAGGGTTTAATTTTTTGGCGACAAAATAACATCAGTGTTTGTCGATTTTTTGCGAGGGAATTTGCGACGGAATTAATTCCGTCGCAAATTTGCGAGGGATTATTCCGTCGCAAACATATAATTCCGTCGCAACAAAAATTTGCTCATTTTATTTGGTTTGTCCCTTTTCTGCGACGGCTATTTCCGTCACAAACAAGTGGACTTCCGTCGCAACTTTGCAACGGAATTGATTCCGTCGCAAACTCTATATTTGCGATGGAATTAATTTCCGTCGCAAAAATCCGTCGCTATTTTCCCGTTTTCTTGTAGTGGTTGGTGATCTTACTACTCAGTTCAACAACACTACAAGCTCATAACAAGATGATAGAATCCCAACTTGCTCAAATCGCGCAACATGTTGCTGGTTCTACCTCTAAACCTAGAACTGATTTTCCATGAAAAACAGTTGTGAATCTGTGGGAGAAAGCCAAAGCCATCTCTCCCTGATCCGGAAAAGAGTGCGATGGTCCGTCTATGGTTGAAGAGCAGTAAACAAATGTGAATGGGATGCCCCTGTTCTCAATTATGCTAACTTTGAAGTTGAATTAAGCTCGACCAATCAAAGAATTAGCAACGAGGCACCCCTGATAATTGCTGAAAAGGAGAAAGCCAAAGCTCCTTTGAAAACCTATGTTCTACCGCTCCCCTTCCCCTAGAGGGTGGTGGAAACTAAGCTCAATGGGAAGTTTTCCAAATTTCTCAAAGTCATAAGAGGGTTGCATGTGAACATACCATTCTTGCATGCTATGTCGCAAATGCCGGCATATGCAAAGTTCCTTAAGGAAATCTTGTCTAACAAGAGTCGCCTCGAGGAAACTACCATGATCTTCTTACCTATGGAGGTTAGCGCGATTTTACAAAATAAGTAACCGGAAAAACATGGTGATCCCGAAAGTTTCTCTATGCCGGTGAAAATTGGTGACTTAGACTCCAAAAATTCACTGTGTGATCTTTGTGCTAGTGTTAGCTTAATGCCTCTCTCGATGGCAAAAAAGCAGAATTTTGGTGATATGAAGCAAACTAGGATGTCCATTGAACTAGCCGATGGCTCGGTTAGGTTACCTTTTGGTGTCATAGAAGATGTCCCGGTCCAAGATGGACATGTCTTTGTTGCGTGTGACTTTGTCATTGTGGAAATGGAGGAGGATACTCGTGTTCCTCTTATCCTAGGCCACCCGTTCTTAAAAACGACCGTAGTAGTGATCCATGTGAAGGATGGGCATTTGAATCTCAATGTGGATGATGAGAAAATCACTTTCTCTTTCACCAAAGCCATAAAAATGCCTATAATGGACGAGGTCCATCGCATCAATACCTTGGGTGATTGTGTGGAATTCTTCCGGTTAATGCAGGAAGAAGATGACTCTTTAGAGGCCATTATAACTGATATTGTGCTCCTAGATGATGACGAGACAAAGGGATATGAGCTTATTCTTGACCGCACCCCTGTCTATGTTACAAGTAAGTTTGATGTTCTAGTTATCGAAAGACAAGAGGAGTGTACCACTCCTCCTCCTAAGGTCGAACTCAAATCCCTCCCTTCTATTTTAAAATATGTGTTTTTAGATGAGAATAAGTCATGTACAGTCATTATCAACGCTAAACTTGATGATATTTCGATAGTAAAATTTCTTGTGGTTTCAACAAAGTATCGAAGTGTCATTGGTTACACCATTGCGGACATAAATGGAGTTAACCCCTCTTTATGTATGCCTTAGATCATCCTTGATGATGCCAATGCTTCACCAATTGAGCATCAGCATAGGTTTAATCCAAACTTGAAAGAAGTAGTGAAATTCGATGTGCTTAAACTACTGAAGGTGGGCATCATCTTTCCTATTTCTGATAGTAGGTGGGTGAGCCCTGTCCAAGTTGTACCCAAGCAAGGGGGTATGAATATAGTGAAGAATGATAACGGTGAATCGATCTCTACTAAATCGGTTACCAGGTAGCGAATGTGTAATGATTATCGCAAGCTTAATAAAGCCACGCCGAAAGACCATTTTCCCTTAGCATTCATTGATCAAGTCCTTGAGCGTTTGGTTGGTCATTCCCATTAATGTTTTCTTGATGGGTACTCTGGTTTCTTCCATATCCCAAGTAATCCCAAGGATCTAGAGAAAACTACCTTTACTTTCCCTTTTGGCACCTTCGCTAACTAAAGAATGCCTTTTGGCCTTTATAATGCCCCATCTACATTTCAACGATGTATGATGGCTATATAGTGCACATATTTTAGTTAGGTTTGGTAATCACTTTATTTATGTAACGTTTAACCTATTCAAGATTTGAGTCTTTATGACTCATGTGACTTTATGTGCCCTCACAAACCCAGACTTTATTATGGTTATAAATCTACGTGAAAAGCTGTCATCATGGCTTACATAGATGCACACTCACATAATATAAGGAAAGCGATAAAATCATGTAGACATATTAGAAAAGCATAAAAGCACATGTCATCATGCCATTTGCAAGAAACTTTAAATTTCATGTGTATCATGCTTACAATGATTTTAAAACATATAATCACGCTCAAAACACAAGAAATTAAACAAGCAATATTATCATGTAATCTTACTCATAAAAGCATTAAAGGCCTAAACATGATTCTTTCTATTTTCACTTGTTTTACTACATCTAAAGCCATTATTTATCAACAACAACAACAACAACAAAAACAATAACAACAACAACAACAATAACAACAACAACAACAACAACAACAACAACAACAACAACAACAACAGCAACAACAACAACGACAGAAACAACAGTAGCAGCAAAAAGAACAACAACATCAAAAATGGCAACAGCAACATCAACAACATCAACAGTGACAAAAACAGCAACAACAACAACAACACCCACAACTAACAGCAACGACAGCAAAAACAACAACAACGAAAAACATCAACAACCCCACAGATATACGTGTTTTATTTTGTGTTTTTCTCTCATTTTCGGTTGATTCTTGTGCTAAATAGTAAAGTTTGTGGCTTTGTTTTAATTAAATATCGTCTTTCAATGTTAAGTTATGTTTTGGAACGGTTTTAGCACCTTTTGTTGACTTATAGAACCTTTTTCTGTTATTTATACTCTTTCGGTTATTACGCGTGGCTTTCGGTTTTATTTTATATGTTGCAGGACCATAATAGAGAGTTATGAAGTCATTGGAGGCTAAAATGAGTCAAAAAGCAATTGCCTCGGGATGCGTGCCAAGTCACGAGAAGTCACGAATGTGATTCGAAGAATCGAGCAAAGAATTCAAGCAAGATCATCAAATTATGGTTCATTATGGCTTATGCGGGCGCATAGGTTAAAAGTCTCTTTGATTAATGTGGGCGCAACATAGATCAGAAGTATTAGAATTTGCTCATTATTCATGATGCGGGCGCAGGGAACAAACTGGGTGCGTTCTATGCGGGGGCAGGTCTCACATATTTTGATCCGTTCGGCTTTTCTTCGTGGTTTTGCTTTGTGGGTTTGAATTAATTAAAAACCTAATTCTTATATACACTCTATGTAAAGGGGGCACGGCCCTAACTAGTTTTTATCATACTTTTAGACCTAGGAATCCAAAATTCATTATTCTCTCTAAAATTTTATAATTGATTACTTTGTCCAACAATTCAAGCTTTCAATTAATCCAATTTCATCATTATTTTGGTAATTTCCTTCCTTATACTTTTCAATTCCTTTAATTTCATGAATCTCTTTAGTTTCTTAGTTTTTAGTTTAGATTAATTAGTTTTGCTATTTTGATTCTTAATCTAGTTTATCAGTAATTAACTTAGTTTTAATTCTAGTTTTAATTAGTTTTTGTTCATGGTCATGTTGTTTAATTTTGATTTTGTTTTTGTTCCCTTAATTATGAGTGAGTTGTCTTTTTCTCTAGGGTTAGGGGATCTATGATCATGGTATGAATTTAATTTATGTTCTGTAATTAGTTCTTGGCTTTTAATTAAATTCTTATTATTGAATTCTATCGATTGTAATTAAATTGTGGCTAGATTTAGTTGTTAGTTAGGTCATTGTCGAAATCGAGGCCGAGAGGTAAGATTACCACAATTAGACCACTGAATAATAGGCAAAAACGAATTTATGCGAGCGAGAGCCGGTAAAGGAGTTTTCAGGGAGTCTAAGTTCGAGAGAATTAGTGAGCCCTAGTTCAATGAATGCCAATGAATTGATTAGTGAGCGTTAATTGAGTTTGTTGATTGATCGTAGTAAACCGATATCCCTAGGTTTCCATTATAAGAGTTTAATCAATAATTTCCCGTCATTTCCTTAGTTTCAGTTTTAGTCTTTTTAGTTTTAGTCGTCACTTACCGAAATTTCCACCATGGCCCCATACACATTTTAGACTTTTTAGAACTAATTGGACTTAATAGCTTCCCTGAGGATTCGATCCCTAATTCCCTAGCTATATTAGTTAGAGTTGTTCGGTTATTTTTTAGAGTTGCGCGATAGCCTGTTCAAATTTTAGCGCCGTTGCTGGGGAGGCAATTTTTAATTCTATTAGTCAGGTTTAAAGTGTTTTCTTGTTTTTATTTTCGGTTTTATTTTCTCACCTCAAGGAACCTTCACGTTCTTTGAGGTAGTTCTCATTTCGGTTTCGAGTTTCGATTGTGTGAAGGTATTAGGTTGTATGCCAGTTTGGATTGACCCTGAACCGGAAAGATCTTTGCATAAGAGGAGTCGTAGCAGGAAGTGGAGATTACAAAGAGTCATTCTTTCCGATCGAACATTGGTTTATTTGACACAACTTTTTGCTGAGTTGAATATTTCTGATAGTTCAGATAAAGAAGAGATGCCAGAATCACAGTTCAAAGAAAACAACCCACCACGGAATGATGCACCGCTGTCGCCACCACCAGCAAGGTCCTTAAAAGACTATTCTCAGTCGCGTTCTGCAACAGTAGGAGGTGGATACCGAGTTCCTGATATAGAGGCCTTGAATTTCGAATTGAAGCCAGCTTTGGTGAACATGCTTGAAAGAAATCAGTTTGCATGCATAATGAAGGAAGATCCGAACTTACGTTTGAATAACTTCATTCGGTACTGCAATACAATCAAGCAACCTGGTGTATCTCAAGATTACATACGACGTACGATGTTTCCATTTTCATTGAAGGAGAAAGCTCGATCTTGGTTGAATGGTTTGAACATGGATACTATTAATAGTTGGGATGACTTGGCTCTTGCTTTTCAAATGAAGTACTATCCTCCGGAGAGAACTGCACAACTTATGAGTCAAATTACGAATTTTAACCAAGAAATAGATGAAACTCTTTATGATGCATGGGAGAGATTCAAGGATTTGTTAAGAATGTGCCCTCATCATGGAGTTGAGAAGTGGTTTTTAGTGCAATCATTCTATAATGTCTTGGGTAATGAGAGTAGAACTTTGCTTGATTCCGTTGCTAGTGGTAGATTTATGAACCAAGAAGTCAATGCTGCTTATGATTTAATTGAGGAGATTGCCATCAATAATTCTCAATTTGGTAATCCTAGCGGACATGCTAAGAGAGGAGGAAAACATGTGATAAATGACAAATATGAGAGTTTGGCCTCACAAATCAATGCAATCCATGAGAAGCTAGACAAGATCAACACACCATCCTCCAATCCAATAACGGTAGCTGCAATGGCTGCACTTTCGGGAGCTACAGATGTCTTTTGTGATTTATGTGGTTCTTTTGGGCATAGTATGCAAGCATGTCATGGTTCTATGGAGCAAGTATGTGCATTTCAAGCTTACAAGAATAACCCCTTTTCTAACACATACAATCTTGGTTGGAAAGATCCTCAATACTTCTCCTACAAGAATACTAGCAATGTTCAAAATCTACAGCAGCAGCCACATTTTGCGCCACAACAGCAACAGCAGCTTCAACGGTTTGCTCCACCTCAACCAATGGGTTTCAGTAGACCACCAACTCCAGCACCATTCCCAACACCTCCACAGCCAACTAGCAATGAGATTTCAGAACTGAAAAATATGATGATGCAGATGCAGAAAGCCCAGGAAGCTATGCAGGCCCATAATCGACAATTGGAGACTCAAGTAGCCCAAATTGCTCAATCATCAGCTCAAAGGCAACAAGGCCAACTTCCTCCTCAACCTGCTCCATCAAATGATTCATCAAGCAATCCACCTCGTGATCATTGCAATTCCATTGCAACAAGAAGCGGTAATTACTATGAAGGTCCTAGAATGCCTGATGATGATGCTACCAAGGCTGCAGATGGAACAAAGAAGACTAGTTCGGTTGTCATTAAAGACCTTGAGGAAGTAGCTGCAGAAAAGGAGAATGAAGCACTAAGGAAGCAAGCCCCAGCAGCAGATTCAATTACTGATACAATTCCTCCCTCAAAGGTGTCGTTACCCTTTCCGAACAGGGTAACTAGGATTAAGAATGATAATCACTTTCGTAAATTCTTTGAAATAGTTAAAAATTTGCATGTCACTGTGCCTTTCACTGATATAATTACTCAAGTGCCTATTTATAGAAAGATATTTTCAGCAGGAAACATAAGTTGAATGTAACAGAGACAGTTGCACTCACCGAGGACTGCAGTGCGATCCTTCAAAATAAATCTCCTCCTAAGTTGAAGGATCCTGGCAGTTTTTCAATTCCATGTAATATAGGTCATTTGTTTATTGATAAGGCTCTATATGATTTAGGAGCTAGTGTAAGTGTGATGCCCTTATCAATTTGCAGGAAGCTTGACATGGGAGAGCTCAAATTTACTAATGTTGTATTGTAGATGGTGGATAGAACTGTAAAATACCCTAAGCGTGTTTTAGAAGATGTACATGTTAGAGTAGGAAAATTTTTTATTCCAGTTGATTTTGTTGTCCTTGATATTGATGAGGATGCTCCTATCCCTATTATTCTAGGTAGACCTTTCTTACATACTGCTAGTGCCGTCATTGACGTTAAAAATGGAAGTTTAACCCTTTCTATAGGGGATGATAAAGTGACATTTAATATTGCAATGAAAAGTCCTATGCTAGAACAGACATGCAATGCAATTTACACTTTTAATGAGATTGTTCATAATGATTTGCCTCGATTCCCTGATAAAGATCTTCTGGAGGCCTCTCTGTGTTTTGATTCTATTGCAGGTGACGGAGATAGTGATAATAATGAGACATATCGGGATCCAAAGAAAAAGAAATCGTGCCCTAAGAAGCGTCGGAAGCCTCGAAAGTCCTCCTCACATGCTTGTGAAGTGAAGAAAACAGATTATGAGGTTCCTAGCAAAGATAATGGGGTATTTGAATAAACAATAACCCCAAATTGCTTAGGGTGTTTAACTACTTGGGGCTCACGTTCACTCTTTGATCCACCTTGAGTTCTAAGGTAATTACGGTCAAGCTAATGACCTTAAACAAGCGCTTTGCGAGAGGCAACCCGTAGGTTAGTAGTTTCTTTCTCCCTCTAGCAATGAGGACATTACTAAGTTCGGCTTGGGGGAGGTAAGTATTTTATTGCTTTCATATATTAGTTATTTATTGCTTTCTTAGTTTAGTTTTACTGTTTTTTTTAGGACTGTTGCATGGTATGTACCATTCGTTAGGAATGGGAGTTTATATGTGACCAAAAAGATTGTATTGTCTCCTTAGGTTTAATTTTAGAGAGAATTGGTTTAATGGATTATTCGTGTCCCGGTTGAGTTTTATTGTTGGAATTGACTACTTTTGTTTGTACCCCTTATGCTTATTTTGAAAACTTTATCACACTTGACTGCATATGGATCCACATGTGTGATTTATTGGCTATGACTTGAATTTGATTGCTTGATTTCCTTTTATTGGTCAACTCTTCTCGACCTTGCTTGGGTCTTGGACTTGAACTGTGTTAACGGGAGGATTTGAACAACTTTTGTTTATAATATTATTCATATTTTTCTTTCATGTGTGCTTAGTTCCTAGTGCAATTATGATCTTGGGTTTGACTTTGGATTCTAGTAACTTTAATTGTGGATTTTGTGTATGTTGCGCATGATAAAAGGCCTTCATTTATTCTTTTGACCTTCAGAATTTCATTTCCCACATTTAAACTTTCCCTTGATCCCATGCTTTGAGCTTTTATCCCTTTCATTTGTATTTTCGCCACATTAAAAGCCTATTAGCCCTGTTACATACTGCATTATATGCCCAAACTTGGTTTGGGGGAGTTGAAGTAGTTGTGGTGTGGTTAAAATAAAGTTTTGAAGGGTTTTATGGAAGATTGATGGTGAAATAGTTGGAAATGTTATTGTTGAAAGTTAAAATTATAAAGTTTCACATATAAGGCTATGCATACCAATGTCTAGGCTGTTGTAGTTAATTAAAAAGTCATATTTTATTCATGGCCTAGTTATGTATGTGTGATGATTATGTTTATTATTTATTGAATTTTAAGCAAAACCAAATCATTAAGAGTCGTGAAACTATGATCTATTGTGCATGAAAAATAAAGAAAAAATCTTATGAAAGCATAATAAAGTTGAAAAAAAAAAGAATTTTAAAGTTTGTGAAGTAGTGGTTGTTGATTGAATTATGAGATTTATGGTGTTGATGTGAAAAATAAAGAAAAGTTTTGTTTGATTTGGTTGAATTGGATGTTGGTGAATGTTGCTGATTTTCCTTGATTTTATATGCGTATACCCCGCATTCCACCACATTATCCCAAATTTTGATCCTACGTACCCATCACCCTAGCCACGTTACAAGCTTATTAAAGTCCTTTTTGATCTTCGTGCACTTGCTATGGTTACTGTGAAGTGAATCCTTTGTCAAGGTCGTAGAGTATTAATTGCATTTCGAGTCAACATTTAGGATGAGTGGATACCCTTTAAACACTTGAATGAGGTGTGAGATGTAGGTTTCGAGTTCTTAAAATTGCACTTAAACACATTTTGCATTGCATTCCATGTTTGGTTGGGAGATCAGGGTTAGAGCTTCATTGTTACAAGCTCATCATTAATTGTGTGGAGTGACAACCCGTGAGCTACTCTAGTCATCGATTCATTAAACTTTCTTGGTTGGTTTTGTTTGACTCGTATTTAGGAAGGACGGTAATTGGGTGCTTGATTGGCTGGCTTTGATCCATGTGTCTTGAGTTATGATGCTTATTTTGTTTTTATGGGGTGTAGTCAATTTCGTTGTGTTTTGCTCGGGATGAGCAAAGGTTTGGTTTGGGGGAATTTGATATACGTGTTTTATGTTGTGTATTTCCCTCATTTTCGGTTGATTCTTGTGCTAAATAGTTAAGTTTGTGGCTTTATTTTAATTAAATATCGTCTTTCGATGTTAAGTTATGTTTTGGAACAGTTTTAGCACCTTTTGTTGACTTTTAGAACCTTTTTCGGTTGTTTTATACTCTTTCGGTTATTACGCGTGGCTTTCGGTTTTGTTTTATATGTTACAGGACCGTAATAGAGAGTTATGAAGTCATTGGAGGCTAAAATGAGTCAAAAAGCAATTGCCTCGGGATGCGTGCCAAGTCACGAGAAGTCACGAATGAGATTCGAAGAATCGAGCAAAAAATTCAAGCAAGATCATCAAATTATGGTTCATTATGGCTTATGCGGGCGCATAGGTTAAAAGTCTCTTTTACTTATGCGGGCGCAACATAGATCAAAAGTATCAGAACTCGCTCATTATTCATCATGAAGGCGCAGGAAACAAACTGGGTTTGTTCTATGCGGGGGTAGGTATCACGGATTTTGATCTGTTCGGCTTTTCTTCGCGGTTTTGCTTCGTGGGTTTTAATTAATTAAAAACCTAATTCCTAGATATACTCTATGTAAAGGGGGCACGACCCTAACTAGTTTTTATCATACTTTTAGACCTAAGAATCCAAAATTCATTATTCTCTCTAGAATTTTATAATTGATTACTTTGTTCAACAGTTCAAGCTTTCAATTAATGCACTTTCATCATTATTTTGGTAATTTTTTTTTCTTATGCTTTTCAATTCCTTTAATTTCATGAATCTCTTTAGTTTCTTAGTTTTTAGTTTAGATTAATTAGTTTTGCTATTTTGATTCTTAATCTAGTTTTATTAGTAAATAATTTAGTTTTAATTCTAGTTTTAATTAGTTTTTGTTCATGGTCATGTTGTTTAATTTCGATTTTGTTTTTGTTCCCTTAATTATGAGTGAGTAGTCTTTTTCTCTCGGGTTAGGGGATCTATGATCACGGTACGAATTTAGTTTATGTTCAATAATTAGTTCTTGGCTTTTAATTGAATTCTTATTATTGAATTCTATCGATTGCAATTAAATTGTGGCCAGATTTAGTTATAAGTTAGGTTATTGTCGAAATCGAGGCCGAGAGGTAAGTTTACCACAATTACACCACTGAATAATAGGCAAAAACGAATTTATGCGAGCGAGAGCCGGTAAAGGAGTTTTGAGGGAGTCTAAGTTCGAGAGAATTAGTTAGCCCTACTTCAATGAATGCCAATGAATTAATTACTGAGTGTTAATTGAGTTTGTTGATTGATCATACTGAACCGATATCCCTAGGTTTCCATTATAAGAGTTTAATCAATAACTTCCAGTCATTTCCTTAGTTTCAGTTTTAGTCTTCTTAGTTTTAGTACTCACTTACCGAAATTTTCACCAAGGCCCCTTACACATTTTAGATTTTTTAGAACTAATAGGACTTAATAGCTTCCCCGATGATTCGATCCTTACTTTCCTAACTATATTTGTTAGAGTTGTTTTGTTATTTTTGAGAGGTGCGCGATAGCCTGTTCAACCACCAACAAGGACAACACCAACACAAACTTTAATTGTCATGTTATCATGCTTATAAACCTTTTAAAACATGTAATAATGTTCAAAACACAAGAAATTAAACAATCTACATTATCATGTAATCATACTCATGAAAGCGTTAAGCGCCTAAACATGATTCTTTCTATTTGCACTTGTTTTATTACATCTTAAGCCATTATTAATCAACAACTATGATAACGACAACGACGACAACAACAACAACAACAACAACAACAACATTGGCAACGACAACGGCAACAACAACAACAGCAACAGAAACAGTAGCAATAATAGCAGTAACAACACCAGCAGCAAAAACAGCAACAATAGCAACACCAGTAACAGTAACAACAGCTACACCAACACCAACACCAACAGCAATAGCAACAACAGCAGCATCAGCAACAACAACAACAACAACAACAACAACCACAACAATAAAAACAACAACACCACCACCACCAACAACAACTACACCAACTTTAATTTTCATGGTATCATTCTTATAAACCTTTTCAAACATGTAACCATGCTCAAAACGCAAGACATTGAAAAAGCTACATTATCATGTAATCATACTCGTAAAAGCGTTAAAGGCCTAAACATGATTCTTTCTATTTTCACTTGTTTTATTACATCTCAAGCCATTATTAATCAACAATAACAACAACAACAACAATAACAACAACAACGACGACGAGGACGACGACGACAACAACAACAGCAACATGCTGCGCGATTTGAGCAAGTTGGGATTCTATCATATTGTTATGAGCTTGTAGCTGTTGAACCGAGGTAGCAAGATCACCAACCCTCCTCTCATTATCTATATTAGCCTTGGTTTGGTATTGGATGAAAGTTTCCAACACTTGTTCCAGGCTTGATTTCTGAGGAGGAGGTGGGTAAGGCGGTCTAGGTTGCATAGGTCCCCCTTGGTTATAACTGGGGGGCCTATAACGACCGGTTGGTTGCTACTGAGGGGATGGTCGTTGATAAGTGTTTTGGGGACCACCTCCCTTATTCCATCAAGAATTAGGTTGGGGATTCCAACCTTGATTGTACCCTTGGGAGAAGGCTAGTGTTTCCATGGTGAAAACACAGTAAGACGTCATGCGGTCATTACCTCCACACGTTTCGCAAGATAACACTTGTTGATTCAGCGAGCTAGAGGAAGCGAGATTCGCCTTATCTAGCTGCTTAGCCAAGAGACTAATCTCGGAGTTAAGTGCTTGAATTTCATTGTAAGTTTTAGTAATAACACCCTTCTTCACAAGTATTCTCCGATCGGAGTGCCAAGTCGAATTCTTGGCAACCTGCTCAATAGCTACCTCAACCTTATCAAGAGGTAGTTTTTTAAGTTGGCCTCCACATCCCGAGTCAAGATTTGCTCTTGAACTCGGTTGAAGACCAATAAAAACTGGTAAAAACCATCCACTGGTTAAAACCGTGGTAAGTCTTTGAATCATTCCCATGCCTCACTTAGAGTCTCATCAATATCTTAGGCGAAATTGGAGATTGTTAGCCTCAACTCCGAGGTCTCTCTGGAGGACAATATCCTTCATGGAAGGACTTGCTGATATCATCCTACATTTTTTGGGACCCATCTAGAAGTGATCGGACCTAGAATTTTGCTTTGTTCCTTAGTGAAAACTGGAACATGTGCATTCGGATAAAATCCTTAGTCACATTAGTAGTTTGTTTCATCGTGGAACATAATTCTAGGAAATTGTCCAAATGTGAAAACGGACATACGGTGGGACTTCCCCCAAATTGAGAATCCTTACACATGCGTATCAGATGCAGTTAGAACTCATGATTATTGGCCATCGTAGTTGGTAATGAAATACCACTATGCATTTCAAAGGCCTTAGGGTGACCATAGTCTCAGAGGGACTTTTGCGAAACTTCCTCAGTCATATTAGATTGATTTGAAATATGATCAAGATTATGGATACTTCTTTCTTCTATCAAAATAGAACGCTCACGTGCAGCCATATGATGCTAAGAGAATTGTTGAACACATGCTAGGTCCTGTTCTTGTTAGAACGCCTCCTGTAAACCTCGTTCATCTGAGAAATCTTTTTTTCACAGCTTCACACCTTCTTTTGAAGACTTCCAACCGTTCCTTAGCATCCTCGTGTATCTTAGACCTCCAACAATTCTCTTAGCATCCATATGGTGGAAAGGAACCAGTTTGCAGGAACATTTATGGAGGATCCGAATTCATACTTGACCAATTTCCTCTAGCATTGTGGTACGATCAAGCAACATGGGGTCTCTCAGTACTAAATCAGAAGAATGATGTTCCTGTTTTCATTGAAGGACAAAGCTTGTACTTAGTTAAATAGTCTCAATATGGACAACATTAATAGCTGGGATGAATTTTCTCTTGTATTCCAAAGGAAGTACTACCCTCCAGAGCGAACGGCTACCCTTCGAAGCAAAATCACGAACTTCAACCAGGAGACGGACGAGACATTGTATGAAGCATGGGAAAGGTTTAAAGATCTATTGAGTTTGTGCCCACATCTGTAACTCCGTGGAATTTCCTAACTTCCTACGTTATATTTTTCCGGAAAACATATTATAAATATTAAGGAATTATAATTATTTAAACTCCTAATAAGGGAAAAACTAAAGTATTACCGCCACCGTGATAATGGCTGAGGCATTTATCAAAGCACAGCAACGGAAGTCTTAAAACCAAAACCAATTTAAAGCTAAATTTCAAAACATGTCTCAAAACTAAATTCAAATCAACATCCACTAGTACAAAAAAGGCATTTTGCTGCGGTTTTTTCCCGGGTATTTGCTGCGGTTTTGAACCGCAGCACTTATTGCAGCAGCAAATGATGAAATTTTAAACCGCAGCAAAAAATTGGGTTATTTGCTGCGGTTGTTCAGGTAACCGCAACAAATAACACACCAGAAATTGGAGGGAAACAGGATTATTTGTTGCGGTTCTTTGTAAAACCGCAGCAAATAGTGCAGTTTCCCACCAAAAAAACGCTTATTTGCTCCGGTTTTGTAAATAACCGCAGCAAATAAGCACCTAAAAAAATAATTTTTTTCTTTTTTTGCATTTTAAAGCAAAATTAGAAGCTGAAATGTTATACATACATAGAATCAATTATTTTCAATTGAATTACACTTCTATCACAAAAAAAAAACACTTCTATCACAAAAATACATTTGAAATTTAACTTAAACAAGATTGGAGAAGTAAACCATACAGCAGCGCGGTCTAAGAACCAGTAGCAGCAGCATTACAGCAGCGGCACACCAGCAGCAGCAACGCAGTGGCGGGCCATCAAATAACGAGAAGAGCAAAGAGAGCAACAGAAAAAAAAATCATACCATAATTCATTCATTCAACCATATCTATACATTTATATATATTTATGTTTATATACATAACTAGTGAAGTGGTTATATACATAATCTCCATCAGGGAAGTGGTTACAATCACCCACCATTCGAGTTAGGCTACTTCAACAGGTTTTTAAGCCTGGAGCAACTCAAACCTTAATGATGTTGACCATGGTCATCACTTGAGTCCCTTCATCATTTGGAAATAATTAGTGTCTTATGAAAAAGGACTCATTTTTTATCAAGCAATTGTCGGACTATAAGGGACTCGATCATCATTAAACAATTGCATCACCATAAGAGATGCAATTGTCTTACCATAAGGGAATCAAGTAAGAAGGATTAGAAGGTAAGAAACCCTTGTTTTTCACCATGTCTGCAGAAATGTAAATGAATCACAAACAAAAAACAAGGTGCAGACACCAAATAAGAAAATAGGACCTCCAACACCCATGTAATGAAACCACAGGAAGCTAATCATCATCAATTTCAAGTACAACCCATCTATGCAAACAAGAAACTGAAATTATAAAAATCTTGCATCACTTATTGATATACTGAATACTGACTGATTGCTTGAGTATATCTAACAAATCAAAATTAAATATGTTTCCAGGAACACAAAACTACTAGCAGCAAATTACATAAACAAAAATAAATTCATGAATAATATGTGAAATTTCAGGCATCACTATGCTCCCAGCTCCCATTTAAATAACATCATCCTCCCCAGAAAGTTTCAAGCCTAATATAATGATCATAACTTCATAAGCATGTGACCTGACAAATATGGATCAAAAAATAGTACAAGAAGTTTTATTATCCCTTAGTTTACAATCAAGGTGTCATGTTCTCATGGACATTTAAAAAGAAGCATGAGCAAAGTACTAAAGAGCACATAACTTGACCTTTAAAGTCAACATTGAAACAAAATAAAGTTCTTAGTGTAACATTCAGGTTAAAAAAATGCAAGCCTGGTTTCCCGCATCTACCCAAATGTCCTATAAGTAAGAACGGAGGAACCTGACCATAGATAACTAAACCTCCCTATGACGAAAAAAGCAGCAGGCACCTAGATCTTGAATACATGAAAAGAACAATTCATGAAACAGATTCCTACCCACAATATTTAACACTTGAAGCAGACCATAAACCAAGCAGTTCTCAAGCATGCTTTGTATTTTTTGCAGCAGAAAGATCAAATTCAAAATACCATGTTTTACTTTTAGCATTTTAAGATGTAAGTCCAGTATTGCAATAGACAATTTTATTTGACGTATAAGTTTTGATTAAGGAGAATTTCCCACAAAGCAACTTAATAGAATACCACTCAAAAGTTCGTAACCAGTAATTAAGCCCTAACTCAGTAATTAGCGAGTGAATTGTGCAGGTCTATCTAAATCAGTAACAAGCATGTTACTCACTTAAAGTTCATTGTGAAAAAAATGATTTGGTATTAACAAAGTATCACAACTAGAACAAAAACTTCGAAAAATTTGGAACAAACTTGGCTTTGCAATTTACCATGAAACAAATAATAAACTATACATTATACTAGCCCAAAAGCCATACTTAAAGGGAAAATGTAGGACAAACAACTCAATCGCTTTTACAGAATTGACATGCAAACTCATGTTTGCCGGGATAGACTAAGAATATATATTCCATGCACAAGATGAAGACAAGAATCAAAACTGCTCATGTTTCGAACAATAACAATTGAAGAATGTATTGTTTGACCTCTGTCCTTTGAATAACAGCAAACAGAACATGACAACAAAAACATCCAGCAAGAANTCAACAAGAACTTTTGGATCTCGAAAACAATCGAAAAAATTAGGGGTTTTCGATTAACTAACCTCAAAAGATAGATCTTGAAGAAAAATTGCCCAAGGCTCGAAATCGCCTCAAAGTTGTCTAAAATTGCTCGAAATTTGCTTCAAAATTGTATCAAACAAATCAAAATAAATAAATCAATTTGAAACCAACAACAACAAGAAAAAAAAACAAAAACAATCGAAAACAAAAAAAAAATTAAAATCGAAATTAAAAAAAAAACAAAAAAAGACAAAAATAAAAATAAAGGACGTAGTACCTTCAAATGGGGAGGACGAATGACAATGAGAATGAGAGAGGTAAGAGGCGAGAATGAGAGGGAAAGAGGTGAGAATTACAGAGGGAGTTAGGGTTAGAGAAATTGAGAGATCATAAATTGAGAGGGAGTTAGGGGAAAGAGGCGAGAATGAGAGGGAAAGAGGCGAGAATGAAGGGGAGTTAGGGTTTGGTGGGAAAATGGAGGGTTTTTGTATTTATAGCCCTTCGTTGGGCTGGGCTTGAACGTTTTTTTTTTTTGTTGATTTATTTGCTGCGGTTATAACCGCAGGAAATACTTTTTATTGTGTATCATTAACAACTATTTGTTGCGGTTCTTTAAAAATCTCAAAGAACTGCAGCAAATGTGGTGCAGCAAAATCCAATTTTTCTACTAGTGATCCAAAATAAAACTCAACTTAAAACTTATTACACTTCGGAACCAGTTTAATGGCCCTTAAAAACCAAAACTAGAATCTTTGAAAATAAAACATCATTCAAATAAAAGTTAGTAATTCATAAGCAATAAAAATAAAGCTACAAAACACAACAAGCGCTCTCACTCTAGCCCAACATGAAATGACATATGCCCACTTGTACCTGTAGCTTTACTTATTCTAGAGAACTACTCAACAACAAGTGGGTTATTGTAGGGCCAAGTCCAAGACAAAGCCATGCACACAAAACAGACAGTCAGCAAAGCTGAGTACATAACTATTAAAGACTATGCAACAAAACAACATGAAATAAAACATACAAACATCTTACATTTGACAACCTTTCACCTGTGCATAAACTCAACAAATTAATTATTATATTTAAGCTTTTGGATTCTACATCGAATGGGTTTCCTTTCCTTAAAAATCGCCCTATTGGGCACCAACTTGGGATCAACTCCAAGAAGGTATTACTATGTCACATAAAGTGACGGAATTCCAGCGCATTATAAATATAAAAGAGTACAACGTCTTGTACTCCAATTAGAAGTCATAGATATCTGTTCCTTACGACTCCTCCCATTGTTCATACTCAAGGTATATACGTTCCAAGAGTTTTGATGCAAATCCTCTTACACTTTACGTGATTAACCAGTTTAACAATGTAATAACTCACATATAACATCACATAGAAACATGCATCAAATCAAGCAAGCCATATCAATTATCTTTAATTTTAAATGATTCAAAATTAATCTCATGTGTGTCATTTAATTAAACTAAACTTCCTTTACCACACATTAACTGTGAGTGGCTAACTATTTACTTTCTCCTTGACCACACATTAAACTGTGAGTGGAAACATGTATAAAATATTTGCTCATAACTCCTTTTTAATCATGTGAATAAAAGTGCACAACTACCTTTCTTGTTGATTAAGGAACTAACCAACTTTAAAATCACTTCCTTTCTTTATTAATAAACTATTGGCCTAATTAAACTGATCATTACATTCCAATTCAATCTTATAAGATTTATATTGCTAATAAACATGGAATGTCAACATACTATATCCTTCACAAATATTGTTGGTTGGATACTTAGATTACAAAGAATTCCATCCAACTCTCCCTCCTTCACTGTTTCCAAGCTCAATCTCTCTATATCCTTACATATTTCATTAACAACCACCAAGGTATTCACTCCATGCTTCGTTTTACGCCTTAAAGCATCTGCTACCACATTGGCCATCCCTTCATGGTATTGGTTATCTAAGTCATAATCCTTGATCAACTCAAGCCATCTCCTCTTTATTATGTTTAAATCTTTCTGAGTGAAAAGGTTCTTTAAACTCTTGTGGTCCATGTATATCCTACACTTTACCCCATGCAAGTAATGTCTCCATATTTTTAAAGCAAACACGATCACCGCTAGCTCAAGATCGTGTGTAGGGTAATTTGCCTCGTATGGTTTCAATTGCCTTGATGCATATGCAATCACCTCTCTATTTTGCATTAACACACATCCCACACCATTCTTAGAAGCGTCACTATACACATCATAAGAGTCACTTCCATCTGGCAAAGTCAGCACTGGAGTTGTAGTCAAACTTTCCTTCAAGGTCTGAAATGCCTCTTCACACTTATCACTCCGCTCAAACTTACAGTCTTTCTTCACTAAGGACGTCATGGGTTTAGCAATCCTCGAAAAGTCCTTCACAAACCTCCTACAATAACCTGCTAACCCTAAGAAATTCCTTACATCCGTTACATTCTTAAGTGTAGGCTACTCCTTAATTACTTCAATCTTGGCTGGATCTACTTCAACCCCCTCTTTAGATACAATATGCCCCAAATATGCTACTTTCTCCAACTAGAACTCACATTTCGAGAACTTAGCATGTAATTCATTTTCCCTTAATGATATCAAGATTGTCCTCAAATGTTCCACATGTTCCTCTTTACTCTTAGAGTACACCAAGATGGCATCAATGAAAACAACCACAAAGTTATCCAAAAATCGTTGGAAAATTCTATTCATTAGGTCCATGAAAATTGCTGGCGCATTGGTTAACCCAAAAGGCATAATAGTGAACTCATATTGCCTCTGTCAGTTCTATATAATCTTACCTTACTCAGGTTTTTCTGAGATTTAACAATTAAACTTTAGTGAGTAAGTTTTGTTTTCACAGGGGAACGATTTGTTACGTTACATTTGCTTTCCTTTACTTTTCTATATGTAAACTGGTTGGATAATATGAATTACACTCAATGAATTGGTAGGTCTGTCTTCGACGCCTTTGGTGCATGAGATTGCTGTGTGCAGCAATTAAGGACTTGCACATGTTGTGACTTGCCCTGTATGCTTACTATTGTCCAACAACCTTGATTAGCCACTATAGAGTTGGCTAGGAGAAGTTATCAACCTTGTTGAATTGTTGTTTCTGTGATTCCTTGGTCTAACAAAAAATATTTGCTCATTATTTGACCAATCAAATCTCTATGATGATTTCTTTCCAAAAAAATTAATATAATGTCTCTTATTTGGTTCACATGTTACGATTCTTTCCTAATTAGTTAAATAAGATCGAAAGAATAGCAAACATTTTTTTGTGCGGTGTTCTCTTGATTTTAATTCATATAAAATATCATAAGTATTGCAAACATAAAATACTTACATATTATACTTTTTAGAGAAAGAGATAATTTTGTGAGTTTAAGAAATTTAGCATGACATTGTGAGAAATTAAGTTGAAAATGTATCCGTTATGCCCATATATTTGAAGATTTTCAATATAAAGATTGAACATCTGGGTAAGAATAACATGTAAGAGTTTTATAAGAATAATAATTCAATTTGCTTGATACATGCATTGGCAAAAGAATTTATGGGTTAAGAGATACTTCGTATATGATTATATGAGATATAAATGTTGTTGGATTAATTTCATGCCCCCATATGCAAGGAATAGGGGGGAGCTAGATAGTATTTATTCCATGCATTGTAAATTATATTGATGGTTAGTTTCGTACACATAATGATTTATCTAATACATGTGGCCACATGATAATTAAATATACTAAATGATATCATCCTAAAGATGGTTGGTTCTTTCTTCATTGTTTACTAATAATTGTACTTGCTGCAGAATATCTCTTTATTACAACCAAAAAGAACAGTTGTGACTACCATAGGTAGAGGTACACATGTCCAGCTGTGTGTGGGTTCGTCACCAAAGGATATCTGGTAAATGTTGTTAATTCTTGATCTCGCTCCTTTAAAATTCAGTTCACACCTACTCGTTACATTCAGTTTACTCTTAGCTGCTCTCAAATTCAATTTGGTTATTGTAGTTCTATTATGGTGTTCTTATGGTGGTATTGATGTACATAATCTAAATGGTTGAAGCTATTATGAATTAATTGTTTAGAAATATATGGATCAGATTTTATATGTTGAAGTTCCAATGTCAATTACAGTAGTATACACATGTTGATACAAGCATTTCATGTTACTTAATCTAAATGGCTAAAATTATTAAGAATTAGAAATATATGGATTGAGTTATTTTATTTTGAAGTTTTATGTCAAGTTGACTGTTATACTTCTTTCGTGATTTTACATTTTCCATTATGGTTGTTGTCTAGAAAGATTAGATTGTAGGAGTTACTACTTGAAGCATTAAGTTCAACTTATTTGAATTCATATTGTAGGATTTCCCATTAACTTATTTGAATTTGTTGTCATATTTGATAAGGATAGTAGTTCAAACTGATAGTTTGTCCACTATGATATTCTTTCTACCGTGCAGTAGATATCTGGAAATATGACTTAAACTTCTTGTTGAATCGGTTCATTATATTTTGCTAGAAATGAATCGTAGTTGGATGTATTGGGACCATTGGCAACATGCCTATCTAGATGGGGTTTTGGAATTTTGTAACAGTGCAGTGAAATATCATTCGGATGCTAATGAGGAATTAATATTTTGCCCTTGTTGTGATTGTGATAATATAAAGAGATGGGTCGATGTTAAGATTATTGAAAACCATTTGTTGAGTGTTGGCTTTACGGATAACTACCAGGTTTGGTACTACCATAGTGAAAACGTGGGTTCTATGGACACCAATGAATTTCATGTGGATGATGAGGTTTTTGGGGATGATATTAACAATGTTCATGAACCCATACAAGGTGATCAAAATGAAATGGAGGAGATGATGGGTGCGATGGGTGACAATGAGAATGATCAACCAAAGATGTTGGATGATTTAAAAAAAGCCGCAGAGACACCTGTTTCTAGTTCTTCTAAGTATTCTAAGTTGTCTGCAACCTTGACACTATTTAACATCAAAACTAAGAGTGGATGGAGTAATGAGAGCTTCGATTGGTTGTTGGAAACCTTCATGCACATGTTTACTGCTGATTTTCCTAAGTCCACCTATTTCACTAATAAATTGATCAATCCATTAGGCTTAGGGTATACAAAGATAGATGCATGTCCCAACGATTGTGTGCTCTTTCGGAAGGATTATGAGAAGTTGCAATCTTGTCCGATTTGTGGAGAATCGCGTTACAAGCAAGAGGGTGCAACCCCGGACACGTCGAAGTGGCCTCCAGCCAAGGTTTTATGGTATCTTCCCATCATACCAAGGTTTAGAAGACTGTTTTCAATAAGAAAAATGCTAAAAACATAATTTAGCATGCTGAGGAAAGAAAGAAAGAAGGGTTAATTAAACATCCGGCTGATGGCGAACAATGGAAGAACATTGATAGAGAATTTCGAGCCTTTGGTGAAGAGCCTAGGATTTGAGACTTGGTTTAAGTACAGACGAGATGAACCCCTATGGTACTTTGTGCAACACACACAGTACATGGCCAGTGTTGTTGACCATATATAACTTGCCTCCGTGGTTGTGCATGAAGCGCAAGTACATCATGTTGTCACTCCACATTTCAGGTCCGAGACAACCTGGACATGACATTGATGTGTACTTAGCGCCTTTAATTGATGACTTGAAATTGTTGTGGCATGAATGTGTGCCAATGTTTGATGCCCATACGAATACAACTTTCACACTGAAGGCAATGCTTTTTTGCACAATCAATGATTACCCGGCATATGGTAACTTGTTGGGATATAAAGTAAGATCGGAGCAAGGATGTCCAATATGTGAAGAAGACATGAAGCCAAAGTATCTTTTAAATTGGGGAAAGAATGTCTTCATGCATACTAGGAGGCACTTACCACGGTTTCACCCTTATCGAAGGATGAAGTCTCAATTTAATGGGGAGACTGAGCATGGGATTGCAAGAAGGCCACTAAACGAAAAACAAGTTTATCATCGAATAAAAGATGTGAAAACACGATTTGGTAAAGGTCATCATCAACCTTCAAAGAAGGGTGAACTACGGAAAAAAGTTTCCATACTTTGGGATCTTCCATATTGGAAACACCTAGCTGTTAGACAGTGCATCGAAGTTACGCACATCGAAATGTTTGTGATGCACTTGTGGCGACATTGCTGGATACTCTAGGGAAAACCAAAGATGGTTTAAGTGTTCGTAAAGATATGATGGAAGACAACATTCTACCTAAGCTACGGCCAGAGTACAGTGCAGATGGAACCAAAGCCTTTTTACCTCGAGCATCCTACACATTGTTACGAGATCAAAAAAGAAGGTTTTGTGAGTGCTTGTGTGGAATCAAGGTTCCAATTGGTTATTCATCCAACGTACGACATCTAGTTTCCATGACTGGTAAGAGATTGATTGGCATGAAATCGCATGATTGTCATGTCTTGATGTAGGTCTTCCTACCTATTGCTCTTTGTGGTCTTATGTCAAAATATGTTAGGCATGTTATACTGAAGTTGTGTTTATTTTTTAATAAAATATGTAAAAAAGTTCTCGATCCTAAGGAGCTTGACACGATGCAAGATGAATTGATTGAAACACTTTGTAAGTTTAAGATGTATTTCCCTTCTTTTTTTGACATAATGTTTCATCTCATAATGCATATATTACATGAAGTCAAGGTAGTGGGTCCTATTTTCTTGCGGTGGATGTACCCATTCGAGAGATACATGGGGTTTTTCAAAGACAAAGCAAGAAATCTAGCAAAACCATAGGCCAGTATGGTTAGAGGGTACACAGCCGAGGAGTGTTCAAATTTTTGTGCTGTGTTTCAAGTTATGCGTCAAGAAATTGGTATGGGTAAATCTCGTCATGAGGGGAGACTTGAGGGGTATGGTACGATGGGTCACAAGCAGATCAAACCTCGTAGTGAAAGATTTCATCAAGCACACCGGTGCGTTCTTCAACACATATCTAATGTCCACCATTATGTTGAAAAACACTTGGCTTATTTGAAAAGCAAAAATTCAAAATACTCATCATATACGATAATGCAAGAGCTCAATCGTACTTTTGCCGAGTTGTTTCAAAACCAAGTTTATTTAGAGATGAATGTGCCTAATTCTAATATCTTTGATACAATAGCGTGTCTTGCAAGGGGTCCTCAATATGTTGTTTCTTCTTTCCAAGGCTATGATATTAATGGCTTTTGCTTTTCCACCAAAGTCCAAGATGACAAGGGTGTTCACCAAAATAGTGGTGTTGTTGTTGTTGCATCTTCTACTGAATATTCAACTTCCAAGGATATTAGACCGATTAATGCGACGCAATCGTATTACATAGTTATTGATGAAATATGGGAGCTTGATTATTTAGATTTCAAAATTCCATTGTTCAAATGTAAGTGGGTGGACAATCGTCGTGGTTGCAAAATAAGTGAGGAAGCGATGACTTTGGTGGACTCAACCTGATTCAGTGACACATATGAACCCTTTGTATTAGCTTCGCAGAAAAAACCAGTGTTCTACATTGTAGACAATGTTGATCATCAATGGCGTGTCGTTGTACAAGGAAAGAGAAAAATAGTTGGTGTTGATGAAGTGGTTGATGAGGAAGAGTATGATAAGTTTGACGATACTCCTCCTGTGTATACTGCGATGATCCTTTATGGGATGGAGAAGATATTGTTGATCATGAAGGCGATGTTGTTGATGTCCAACAATGACATTGACATCATTATGGTATAACTTAGATTGTTAGTTAATTGCAATATAATGTTTTTTTAATTCATTTTTCATTTGAGTATTGTGACAAATTTTAGTTGATTCCGTTGTTTTTTGAATAATTTTTCATTCAATTTCGTAGTTACAACGGTTTTTATTCCAGCTACAGAAGGTATCATAATGGCCGAACACCATGAGACACAACAACTTGAGGAAAATGTCCTAGGTATGTTTATGTTGCCTTTTTGCTTATTCACTTTCTGAGTTCCTGACTCTTATGAATTCAGATATACCTGAATAAATTATACGTAATCGTCATGTTTTATGCCTAGCTAAATAATGAGACGACTTATACATAATCAAAGGTAATTAATCAATGAATTGGCCACATACATTCAAGATATATAAGTTATTGACTTTTCTTATAAAAAGAATGCATTTCTTTTTTCTTTTTATTCAAAAAGCAGCAGCAAAGCCCTCTCATCATTAAGATGCAGTTCTCTTCAGTTTTCCCTTTTTTTCGTTTTTAGTTTCCAGTTTTCATTTGTAAGATATTATAATGTGCAGAAAACGAGGACCTAAAAGATAAACCAAAAAGGGGGAGAGGTCCAACGAAAGGAGTTCAATCAAAGACGCCCATGGTGCTTGACTTCGATGCTTATGATATGCCTGTAGGAGATTGGTCACGATAGTATGGGTCACATTTAGGTCGATGTTCACATAATATTGACATCAACATCACAAGTTGGAGTGAGGTTCCTGAAGCACAAAAGGATAATATGTGGGAGGAGACAAAGGTATACTTTTGTTGCTCGTATCTTACTTTCAAATGTTGATAACCAACATACATAGTAACATCATTATTTTACATTTTGCTTATCTCATACATGCAACACAAATTCCACATTGTTGATCCTAATGGTATAAGAAAGGGAAATTTTCTTAGAGCCGTTGATGCTCGATATCGATCATGAAAGTCTTGGTTGGTTGATCGTTTTATAACTAGGATTAAAGCCCCTAAAGACGGAAGCCCCTCAAGCCATGGGAGTTGTATGAAGAGGTGATTACAGAGGATGGTTGGAAGAAATTTGTTGAGCAGATTGATTTATGTGAATTTAAGGTATGTTCTTATACACCAATGTGAGAACTAAAATTTTGATTTGACTTTTGTAAACTGAAAATTGTGATTTGTAATTGTGAGAAGATCTTAGACTTGCGAATTTGCCAATTGAAAATTCTGATGTGTAAACTGAAAATTATGAATTGTGAATTGAAAATTCTGCTTTCTCAGTTAAATTTTGCAAATTTCGGAGGATTTCTTCAACTAAAAATTCTGTTTTGTAATTGCTACATGACACTAATTATTAATAGTTGATTGAGATGTAATTGATTGATAATTGCAAGGTTACTTTAAGCCCTCATGGGATTAGTTTCAACCTTAAACTTTTTTTTTCAAGTAGGCAAATAGTGCAAGGGGCAAACAAAGTGCAGCAGCTAACATCCATCGCCATAGATTAGGGCCCAGATATGCAAGAAGTAGAAAAGAATGGATAGACAAACAAAAGTTGCCTACTCCGACAAGCAACCTAAGTGGGGAAAGTAGTAGCATTATGAGTGAAAGGGTAGACACTAGGTCACTTGAATGGTGTCTGGCACATATGAGGAAAATGAAAGATGGGAATTATGAAGTTGATCCAAACAAACCCGAAACAACTACCATTGTGAAGAAAATTGTAAGTGGTGTAAAAGTAGTGTACTTGTCTTTTCATCATTAAGTTTTATAAGTAATTGTATGTGTTTTTTTTTTTTTTTGTTTTTTTTTTTTCAAAAATGAACTAAATTGAAATGAAAAATTTANAGCAAGAGAGAGAAAAAAAAAAAAAAGAAGATGGTGCTCAATCTAGTAACAACACCGACCGTTTCGATGCATTGGCCAAGGCATTTGGAAAGAAGGATCACCGAGGATATATAAAAGTGATTAGTAAGCTTGGAGTTGGTGACGGGAATGAGAAAGCATTTGGTAAAGTGGATAGAAAAAGAGGTTATTCAATGCAAGGTGGATATTCACAAGAAGAATTGGTGGAGGTTAGAGCAAATGTAAATGCGAAATGGGAGGTGAAATTCGAAGAGAGGTTGCAAGAAAGTTTGAAGGAAAGAGTGGCTGCCGAAGTACAACAATATTTATGCTCAATAATGACTCCAAAAAAGCCAACCAAAGTGCAAAGAGCCTCGTCCGATGAACTTGAACCACAAGTAATCAAGGTACAACTTTTGACCATCCTTACTTCATTAAGAATCCTAACGATTATTGTACTACCTAATATCATTTACATAGTAACGAGAAACACCCTCAAGATGCACAAAACCATAGGGTGATTAACCTAAATAACCATTTCTTATCGAGCTAACCAATAATGTGCATTGTAAATCAGAACAAAGTTCTAACATTCCACTATAGAGCTCAACAATCTATAGGGCAATTCATAGTTAATATCAGTAATTTAATAAAAGCATGAAAGATGTATTTTTGTACAACATTATACTGTGCGTAGTAAGTATTTAAATATTTTGAGTGAAATATCTGGAGTATTTTTCTGTAATAAAATATCTTAAAGAACTTCGAATTTTGCTGAGTTCTGAATTTTCACTACGAAGCCAGCCATTGTTACTGTTAGATTGTGGTTTTGAGCATTGTGTCTTGTTAGTCTTCTCAGTCTTTTCTTCAAAAAAATTTTGGCCTTGTATTAAGAAAAAAAATAATTGTATTCTTTCATACACAATTGTTGTCGACATTTTTAGATGGGGTTTAACAAGGTTTTATAGCATACAATCTTTCCTTGATTGAGCAACTTGGGTTTGGTTTGTTGTAGAGTCTAGACTTCTTTGGTCTACTGTTTGCACCTTTTTTGGTTTGTTTCGTCCTGACAAAATTTTACAATTTTTAAATATCTATAGTAAGCTGCTTTTTTAGGGTTCATGGTTTAGCTTTTTGCATAGTTTGAACTGAAGCTTGTTATTCTACTCTTCTTGTATACCAATCCTTAAACTAAATCTAGCTCACTCAATCCAGTACCTAGTTTTAGCTCTCTTGAGTTCAAAGCTCCTCTTGTTCTGTGCCAGAGTTATTCTATCTGAAATTGAATTCCAAGGCTCATAAGGATTTATACTTCCTCTTCTACTTTCATTCATTCTTGACTTCTTTGAGTTAGGACTGTTTGATTGGATATATACCAAACCAAGGGATCCATTCCCATTATGAGCTCCTGCTTGAGTGGAGGGGGAAGGGCACCCTATGCACTTGACCTTGATATCATTAAATCTCCCTCAGCGTCGATACAGACTTCTCATTCTTCATCACCTTCTTCTACTATATCAGAATCAAGTAATTCTCCAATTACCATCTCAACTCGAAAGCCATGGACTCCTCTCAAACGTCCTAATCATACCTTGAGGGTGTACTAGCTAAAGTTTCTGATCCTTCCATCTCTACTCAACTATCGGTAGTCGGGTGATTACAACAGTCTCTTCTCGTAATCATCCCTAAAATCCTTGCTGCCATTCCACAAGGAAATAAATTTTATACCAAGCATCAAAATGAACTCCCAATTGAATGCGTAACTACATACCACAACAAGTATAGCCCCAAAGATTCAAGTCAGGTATATATATATATATAGGGGAAGATATAACCAAAAGAACAAAAGTGGAATTAAAGCTAATTCAGACAAATGATGACAAAATAAGAGACTAGGAATCAGATTCAATGGTGAACAAAATTAATGAGGAATAGAATCAAAACATAAACCAAAAAAGCAATATTGATGGGATGATCAACAAACCCTGAAATAATTAACAACTGCACTATTCAATATAAACTACCAAATCACAACTGAAATGAGGAGTTCACATCAGAACTGATCATAATTGTTCTGATCTACAGAATTGATCAGCACTCTTCAGTTCAGAAGTGATCAGAAATGTTTAGATCAGAACTGATTAGAACTGTTCGGTTCAGAAGTGATCAAATAAAAGCGAAAACGAAGGAGGGATTCCTTTAGCTTAAATGGGGAATGAGAAAAGTTGTAATTAGCCCATATCAAGGGTGCTTTACGGCCCTCTAGCCTAACCAGCATAACAGATAACCAAAGCTGAGCGGAGAATGAGAAAAGTCGTAATTTCCTTACAACTTTTATAATCAACTTTCTACAAACACAAACAAATGTCATAATTTAACTTAACATTTTAAGTGCTCCACACTTGAAACTTGGACTCTTTAATTAAAACGAAAATCATTCAAAATATACATGAATAATCATGAATAGTAATCTGGTTAATAATCTGCTATGATCTGGTTAGTAATGTACTATATTTTTGTTAGTAATCTACTATATTCTGAACTTCTTTCCTCCTATTATGAAGTTATTGATTGTTTTTAACTATTGCTAACAATTGATGTTCTATGAACATAGGCACCGGAAAAATGTCGTCTTGTAGTTGAAGATGAGGACAACTCGGGGAACTTAGTTGTTGTCGCTGATGGTGTGGTACATCTGATGCTTCAACAAGTTGTTCATAATTTGTCTAAGCTTCCAAACCATTATCGGGTCAGCATAGACAATGTTTACGATGAGTTTAGATCAGTCGCACTCCCTGTACCCTTGTATGATGGTGCCAAGACTATTGGTGAAGCGAAAAAGGGTTTTGTACAATGGCCTGTTGAGTTAGTGATATTTGACAACAAGGTACTGCATCTTAACTTTTGTTATGTTTATGCTCTTGGATAACAGCAATGGCCTGCATCTAAAACTATTTTGAGTGCTAATAAAGGTTACTTCTTGACTGTTATACTCTGCACACCAGGCTCATTCATGTCCTTCCCTAAGCTTCCAATACTGTGATGATAATCATTCAAATTCTATTTAATTTAGGTATAGTAATAAAATATTAATGAAAAGGTTAGTATAATTTTGCATGCATATCAGACTATTATAATTTACTATAATTTTTTGTTTCCTAAACTAACCAACCATATTCATTTGCTGTATTTTTCACTATCTCCCACATTTCTCTCAGGTACACACTCAGGCCCTCCCTCATTCATTCACTCACACTCACACTCACACTCACAGCCAAACACTCACATACACACAAAAACAGAAACTCTAAATCAGTCCCTCAATCTCACTTACACAGTAAGACTCTCACTCACTCACTCACTCACTCAGCAAAAATATTAATTACACAGTTAGTTAGAGTTAGTTAGAGTGACACCATTAGTTAGAGTTAGTCATTGACTCACAGTCAAACTCCCCAACTCCCCTCATAAACTCAATGACTTTGATACTCACTTAGTCACTTACACAATACTGTTTTTTCCATTACAAGGTGGAGCCATCACCAAGCAAGAAAAAGAAAGTTACGTCACAAGTTGTGGTCCTAAGTCTCAAGGATCAACTTGTGCAGAAATCGAAAACTTTATTGGTGAGGAAATGAGTCGTAACCTCAGTGAAGAATGTGAATTGTTGTGTTATCGGATTGTCGGTGGGGATTTCCAAACCATTTGTGTTCCATTAAATCAAGTGTATTACTTTGTTGATGGGGTTTCGGAAATTTGGGTGACAAGGGAAGATGTGGGTGAGCTCCTAAGAGGAGCGTGGGATAATATTTCCTTGATGCAAGTGTATATGATGTAAGAATAAACTATTTCTCCTCAATTTTCCTTGATGCACATCGCTATACCACGGTTGATTTGTTGTTACTTTTTCTTTCTTTCTTTCTTTTTTTTTTTTTTTTGAGGTGTAGGTACCTGATTAGCGTTCAAAAGTATGTCAAAAATGTTATCATGAGTGAAGTCCAAAAGGGAAAACAAACTCCAAAATTTTTTATAGCACCATTCATTCAGTGGTAAGTGTCACTTACTATTAGACTATTCTAAGTTATTGTTTTAAATAAAAACTTTTATGTCCTATGTAGTGGCCATTGGGTGCTTGCTGTATTAGACATGACATTATTATGTAAGTGAAAATGTGTTTGACCCTTTTTCGCTTGAAGGTCTTGACCCACGTCGTTGGTTGTGTTGTATGAATGTGTTTCGATAGTAAGTGAAAATGTGTCTTATTTACATTATTTGTATGATATATATGTATATAGCAAACTAGTGTGTTTCCTAATCTTTATTATGTAAATGGTTTTAGTGCATACATGTTTTACAAATCAATTGTGAAAGAGCCTGCATTACAAAAGATGCCGACAAAGCTACGATACAAATGGATGGAGGTTTGTGCACAAACTAGAGTTTTGTCTTCTATATAAGCAACAATTTCTTCGATATATTGTAAACATCTTGATTATTCAATATGTAGTGCCCCCAACAAAAAGGTAGTCTTAATTGTGGATACTACGTCATGAAATTCATGTATGAGGTAGTTGTTTGACATGGTGGATGCAAAGGTGACCTACAAGAGGTTAGCAAATGCTCTATATTTCTATTTTGTTTTCTTTTTATTTACTTTTGTGTTGCTATTGTATTTGGAAAAGAAAAAAAACTGTTCTGCCATGTTGCTTGAGTTTTATTTTAAAGTATATATGGAGTACTTTTTCGCATTTTACAAACACCTTATTCATTTTCTTAAACTTTTTGATGAAGGATTAACTGCCTAAGAGTGAAGCCTACAATGAAAAAGAAATGAAAGAACTACGAGAACAATGGGCAAAGTTCTTTCGAACTAACTATTTGGTGCAATAAGTTGGAATGTATAATTAAGTTAGCTTTCATTTACTTCTATAAGCTAAGCTTATGGATTTTATTTTATGAAAAATTAACTACATTACTTAGTAGCCTATGTTTTGTATGAAATTATATTGAGTTTTAACTTCAATATTAATGATATTTAGATATGTGCTTGTTGATTTAAAAGTAAGCGTAACTAATTTTGTTAATGTTTGTGGTATATATGGTTGAATGTGGTAGTAAATGCATTGGGTTGAACTTTGCAGGTTATCTATGGATTATGGTGGTTGAATTGCAACAATAGAATTGAATTGTTGTCGTAGAGCCAAAATATAGCAAATTGTAAATAAAAAAAAATTATAATTTAAGTAACGGGCCAAACTACAGGGCGTTACTTAAAAATGGTTTGTAGAATAGGTAAAACTATAGGTTATAGGCATTAAATATTGGGTTACTTAAAAGTATTTTAGGTAATGGGCTGAAGCCAACATTCGTTACCTTTACCCACCTTTAGGTAACGGGCAGAAGTACATGCCCGTAACCTAAAGTTTGGTTTTAGGTAACGGGCACAATACAACCTGTAACCTAAAGTTAAGTTTTAGGTAACGCTCGTCGCCCGTTACCTACAACAAATATGCAACGCACTTTAGCTAACAACGATGACCGTAACCTAAACCCCCTTTTGGCCCGTTACCTATGACAACTAGTGTGTCTATAGTAAAGTCTATATCTCGTTTAGGTGGCATCCCCGGAATCTCTTCTGGAAACACGTGTAGAAAGTCCCTTACTACCTCAATATCCTCGGGCTTCGCTGTCTCAACAAGCTCCACATCCCTCACACTACAAAGGTAAATGGGAAATCCTCTCCTCACAAACCTAGCAACGCAAACCTCATTGCTGACACTCTTTTGTTGTGTTTTGGCCTTCCTGCCCTCCAATAGCTCACCTTCTAACCCTTATTCATTAACGAGATTTTCTGTGACCCACATAGAATCTCAGCCTTATGCTTACTTAACCAATCCATCCCTAGGATCACTTCTAAGTCAACTAAATCAAACTCGATTAGGTTAGCTTTAAACTCTACTCCCTCAATTTCAATAGGAATATCTTGAAATCTCCTTGAACACTGCACCTCTTGTCCTGAGGGTAACACTGTTGACATATCTATTCCATCTACCTTTCCCAACACAGGCTTTTGCTTTTCTAGAATCTTATTGGATACAAAGGAATACTTTGCACCAGAATCAAACAAAAACTTAACAGGAAGAGAGTGAATAGAAAAAGTACCAGTAATCACAATCTTATTAGCATCTGCTTCACTTCGAGCCATCACATTCAACTTTCCAGTTTTTGAGGTCTTAGTCTATCCTCCTCCATTTACACTCCCATTCCTATTCCCGGCTTGAGTTGTCAACTTTCCTCCCATATTTCCTTGGAAAACCTTTTGCTGTCCCCCAGATGAATTCCCCCTAGCTTGAGAATTTTGACCCTCCTTTTCTTTATTCTTATAGCAGCACTCATACTCACGGTGTAAAAGTTTTTTACACAACTGACAAGTCAGTAGGTTTCCTGCATAGTCCTTTGCTGGGTGATTGTTAGGACACTTCTTGTAGTAGTACACACGCCCTCCTTGACTAGCCATCTGAGCTCTATTCCCATTTCCAGAAGTAGGCTTCCCAAAGTTTCCCCTATACCCCTGGAAGTTATTGTTGAAACGAGGTTTCTTAAATCCACCATGATTTCCTTGTTTGTTGAAGTTTCCTCCACCATCCTTCCTTTTCTCCCTCGTCTCACCTTCCTTCTATACCTCCTTCTTCTTTTGGTCTATGGCATACAGGTGTGCAGCTCTACCATATAACTCATCCAAAGATTCAAAGATCTGTCCAGCTAATTGTGACTGAAGGTCTAAAGGTAATCCTCTTTCAAAACGACTAGCCTTCAACCTCTTAGTTGATACAGCCTCAGGAGCAAACCTAGAAAATTCTATGAACTTAGAGTAGTACTCAGTGACAGACATACTTCCCATCTTAAGCTCTAGAAACTCCTCATCTTTCTAATTCTGAAGGAACACAGGATAGAACTTATTACAGATTTGCTCCTGAAACATATCCTAATTAAACCCTGGTAAAGCCCTAATCACAGCCTCATTTTGTGACCACCAAATATCAGCTTCTCCTCTCATATAGTAAACATCATGGTTCACCTTAAGCTCTTCTGAACACTCAACTGCCCCAAACAACTTATTAAACACTCTCAACCATCCCTCTACAACAGTTGGATTGTGCTCTCCTTGGTAAGTGGGTGGCTTACTTTGAGAAATCTTCTTGAAAAGTTCTGCATCAGGGTCATTACCATTTCTATTTCCTCTGGCAGCTAACTGTTCAGCTACAATAGCTAATTGCCTCATTACATATTCAGTTGATTATTGTTACGTTCAGCCATTCTATTTCTCCTGCAGAGGAAAAGACCATTATATTAAATTATGTCTAACTGTAAGTTAGAACAACATAAGCTTATAACATAAAACACTTTCTCATTTCGTCTCACAAAAGAAGTTTCATTCTTTTAGAGCGAATGATTAATTTTGTTTTGATTATTTACACAACCATTAAAATAAGAATAACGCACATAAGGAATAAAAATAATTCCCTTGGTTTTACTGTGCTTGAGGCTTAATTTCATAAAAGAAACTTATTACTTAACTCCTCTTATCATTTCTTAAGGCTCACTGCCACTATTCAAACTAACACAAACAATAACCTAAATTGTTCAACATTCTAAACATCAAAAATATTAAACAATATTAACTAAATTGAATCTAAACAAAAATCTCTAAACATTAACATTGTCCTTCTTGTCCCTTGACATCACATATTTCTTTAGTATGAATTCAAGATCATCTTTTTTATCAACTTCTATTTCCTCCTCCATTTATTCCTCTGGATCTAACTCTTACTTCATTCTTTTCAGAATCGGTTACCAAGTCTACATAAACTGGAATTGTTGGATCCAGGTTCTTGATTTCATAACATGAACTGTCCATTCATTCATCAGTCCTTGAACTAGTAGTAGTCTCTTTCACCATCATGTCTTCACTTCCTTCACTACCTGGGCTTGGTGTGGGCGGAGTCTCATCACTTGCATTCATCTCCTGATACTCCTTCTCTTTCCTAGCAATGTACCCTTTCAAGAATCTTCAATCACAACCCCATTGTCCAATTAGGGCTGATACATAGTCGAACTGGTCCCATTGTGGCAACTTCAATACCGTACCCATATACCAACAGTAAAATCGTATTTTCCAAACATACTGGGGTGGACTCTCATAGTCTTTCTTCTCCAAGGTTCCTATGTGTGTGTCTTTGCTTGGCATACTATACGACATCCTACACAATACTTAAGACTAATGGTCCATCCTTCCCAAAACAAAACGAACTTACAGTTCTACAAAAGCGTCTTGTGGCTAACATACAATTTCTTTTACACACAACTATTCACATAAGCAACACCTTAAACACATGAACTTCAATGCATGAAAGAACATAAATAAAGTCTATCCTACATGCCCAAACATCCTACCCAAGCTCACCACATGGTATTAAAGCAATAACACAATATATACTAGAATTCCTTGCATACCTGAACACATAGTTTATTGTTCAAAACTTTTCATTTTCCGAAAACACTATTTTTAGAAAAATTCCATTTTCAAAAACTTTCCAAAATAAGAACTTTCTCTTTCCCAAAATAAAACTTCGGGTACCCCAGAAAATAAAATAAAATTTATGTTATTTCAAAATCTAAGCTCTGCCAACCACTTTGTAACACCCTAGAATTTCCTAACTTCCTACGTCATATTTTTCCGAAAAACATATTATAAATATTAAAGAATTATAATTATTAAAACTCCTAATAACGGAAAAACCAAAGCATTACCGCCACCGTGATAATGACTAAGGCATTTATTAAAGTACAACGGCAGAACTCTTAAAACCAAAACCAATTTAAAACTAAACTTCAAAACAAGTCTCAAAACCAAATTCAAATCAACATCCAAAATAAAAGGCAACTTAAAAATTATCACACATCGGAACCATTTTAATGGCCCTTAAAAACCAAAACTAGAATCTTTGAAAATAAAACATCATTCAAATAAAAGTTAGTAATTCATAAGTAATAAAAATAAAGCTACAAAACACAGTAAGCGCTCTCACTCCAGCCCAGCATGAAATGACATATGCCCACTTGTACCTGTAGCTTTTCTTATTCTAGAAAACTACTCACCAACAAGTGGGTCATTGTAGGGCCAAGTCCAAGACAAAGCCATGCAGACAAAACAAACAGTCAGCAAAGCTGAGTACATAACTACTAAAGACTATGCAACAAAACAACATGAAACAAAACATACACACATCATACCTTTGACAATTTTTCACCTGTGCATAGACTCAACAAATTAATTATTATATTTAAGCTTTTGGATTCTGCATTGAACGGGTTTCCTTTCCTTAAAAATCGCCCTATTGGGAACCAACTTGGGATGAAATACAAGAAGGTATTACTATGTCAAATAAAGTGACGGAATTCCAGCGCATTATAAACATAAAAGAGTACAACGTCTTGTACTCCAATTCGAGGTCATAGATCTTTGTTTCTTACGACTCCCCTCCATTGTTCATACTCAAGGTATATACGTTCCAAGTGTTTTGATACAAATCCTCTTACACTTTACGTGATTAACCGGTTTAACAATGTTATGACTCACATATAACATCACATAGAAACATGCATCAAATCAAGCAAGCCTTATAAATTATCTTCAACTTAAAGTGATTCAAAATTAATCTCATGTGTTTCCTTTAATTAAACTGAACTTCCTTTACCACATATTAACTGCGAGTGGCTAACTATTTACTTTCTCCTTGGCCACACATTAAACTATGAGTGGCAACATGTACAAAATATTTGCTGATAAAATCCTTTTAATCATGTGAACAAAATTCACAACTACCTTTCTTGTTGGTTAAGTAACTAACCAACTGTAAAATAACTTCCTTTCATTATTAATGAACTATTGGCCAAATTAAACTGATCATAACATTCTCATCCAATCTATTAAAATTTATATTGCTAATTAACATGGAATATCAACATAATATGAAATCATGCTTCAAATTAAGCTTGTCATGCACATATAAAATCATGATTCAAACAAGCATAACAATATATCATAAAATAAAGGATCATCCAAGCATTAATTCTAATTCTTATGTTTGTCTTTAGTACTTACGTACCTTGTGAAATAGTGGTGCTCCGCGACAACTTCTAAAAGTTGACTAATTCAAAGTCTCCTACATAAAGAAAACCGAAACTTAATTAAAACCTTGTTGACTAAGTTCTACAACAACTCTAAACTTACCTCTATATTGGAAATTTGTCCAAAACATTCCTTATACGGTCTCTATTCAATTCCATACTACAATTTGATTTTTCTATTGCAAGATTATTTGGTTTTCGGGGCTTATTTATAATTTATAAAACCTTAACATAAATTTTATGTCACTTTAGAAAAGTGGAACGCAATTTAAAATTACCAAAACTCCTTGTAAAACAACATAAATCAATCATACAATATATTACTTAATTTATATGATCAATCCATGCTCATTACATACTTTAAAAGCCTAATTATTCACTTTATAAAATATGGACAGCATGTTAAACATGCTTAAAATCACTTTTAACCTTCATGAAACATACTAAAAATCATATATAACACCATAGAATTAATATGTGATCATGTACTAGCATAATATGAACACTTAACACTTATTTTAACTTGTTTTTATAGAATTTCAGATTTATTAATTAACTTTAAAGTCATGAAAAACTCATAAAAACATCATAAATTCATGACAAAACTCTTTTACAATCTACTAACATCATTATGAAACCAATCTATGCTTTAGAATAATTTTTCATAAGCCAAAAACCTGTTCATAATATTTATTCTATTGAATTTCATGATTACAAAATTTGGACAGCAATTTATATTATGTTTAAAGCCTTTAAAAATCAATCTAAACTTCATAAAATCATCATAAATGCACACAACGACGATTCATGATCATAGAAGTTTAAATCATAAAAACTCATAAAAATTAAAACTTTCATACTTTATAAACCCTAGTCTAAAATTTCATGAACAACAAATTAATTAATGCTTTAAAACAAATCATAACTTCGTAAAATATGATTGGAACTTATAAAGTCATGATTAAACATAAATATGAACATGAATTTGCAAGATTGAGTCAAAAAGAAAAAAAAGAAAATATTTTGTCAGTGTTCGAAAAAATACCGAAAACCAAGGGGAGGTGGTAGCCGGCGGTGGTGGCCAGCGGTGGCGAGGGCGGCAGTCAACCGGGGCTCCGGCAAGTGCCTCCGGCACACGCTTCCCCAAAAGCAAGCTTCTCTCTTATTTTCCGTGAAAACCGAGCAAAGAAATTTTTTTTCTCGGAAATTGCTCCTCTTTTTTTTTCTTATTCTCTTTCTCTCTCTAGATTTTGGAATCCTAATGACAATTATGATGGATGAAATATGAAAATTCGGGTTTTCAAGGGTATTTACAGGCCCCAAAGTAGGATTTGGCAAAGCCTATACTTATCCTAAAAAGTAGAAATTACCTTTAGGCCCTTGCCTCAAAATAAATTAGGAAACTCTTGAAAATTCTATTTTTAGAAGCCTTTTAAAATATTTTATAAAACATAAAATATTATTTATAAACACAAATAATTATTTTTAATTAAATCTTATTTTGTATTATTATTATTTTTTTCCATTTAATATTCTTATTGAACACTTCTTGCGTGCTTAGTTCCTGGTGCATGTATGATCCATGTTTCGGCTTTTGACTCTAGTAGCTTGGCTATGTTGTGTTTCATGTCGCGAATGATAAAAGGCATACATTTCTTTTAGGAGCTTTCAAATGATTCAATTTTAGGCATTCCATCATAAATTTTCCCTTAATCCCTGTTTTGAGCTTTTTACCCTTCATTTGCATTTTAGCCACATTACAACACTTTTTGGCTGTGCTTCATTGTTTGATATATGCCCAATCTTGGCTTGGTGGTGTTGTGGAGTTGTTGTGTTGTTCTTGTGCATTTGACGAAGGTTTTGGAGTATGTTGGAAAAGTATTTTGGAATCAGTGTTTGTTAAAGTTTTAATGATAGGTTTCACAATAAGGTTCTACATACCAATGTCTGGGTTAGTTTTTGCAATAAAGAATTGAAAAGTTTATATCTCATATTTAGCCCAGTTATGTATGTATGATGATTTTGTCTATGACATGTCATTAAGAGCCGTGAACCTAAATATTTTGAAAAAGTTGAAAAGTTTTGAAAGTGTTGAAAAAGAATAAAAAAAGAAAATGAAAATTTTGAACAAAATGTGAAAATTAAAAGAAAAGAAAATAGAAGAAAGCTTGTGAATGTAGGAAGTATTGTTGAATTGAAAGTTTTATGGTGTGATGTGAATTCCATAAGATTTTGTTTGATGGAGTTGGATGTTGTTGATGTATTGTGGAGTTGTTGATGATATTCTTCAATCTCATATGCGTAACCCACATTTTCCGCCATATGCGAAAATTGATGCCAAAAATCACAACTTTCAACCATCTGCTCAAAATAATCCCAACTATGCGTAATCCCTAAATCATCCCAACTTTCAATAAAAATTCTTATATTGGTCCCATCTAAAATTTTACTTGTTACTACAGGTAACCTTTAGTATGTTTAGGTTATATTTTTTTGTTGACTTGCCTTTAATTCTTTAACCAACTTCCCACCATCCTTTTCCCTCCTTAAATTCCCCTCTTGACTCTCATTTTTTCACCTTCTTCTTCCTTCTCGTTATTCTACTTTTCTTCTCTTTTTTCTTCTTTTTTTTTTCTTGTTTTAAAAAATGCTTCTTTGCTATTATACCAACACTATCTAACTCTACCCCAGGAATCAAATAGTGTATATTGTCCACACTGTTATACCCACACTTCTTTGCTAAGCCAACTAATTCCCACCAAGATAACTCATCACCATCAACCTCAAAAGTCCTACATTCTTTACCCACATAAATCAACTTCCCAACTGAATCCCTCTACAAAATCCCACCGTGCCACAACTTGAGACTAAATGGTTTATCCATTGCCAACATAAACTGAAATGGAGAAATTAAACAACAAAAAAACCAATATCAAATCAAAACTCGTGCAAAACAGAAATGATGAACAATTCAAACACATAACAGTTCACAATTCATCATATATTAACAACTACAATCAAAACTCGCCAATTGCCAATAACTTAGTTACCCAATTATTCACTCAAAACATTTAATTATAAGCAATAAAAACACAATTGATGAACCGCAATTTCGCAACTAAAAATACATGAAGAAATTATATTACAAAAAAATAACATTAATTTTTGGAAGTAAAATGATGACAAACTAACATGGATGTGCTGATTTCAAATGGAATCAACTTTTTGAACAATTTCCCGATTCTTCATTGTTGCTAATTGCGAATTTCATGGATGACAGAGAGTAAAAATGAAGGAAATTGAATGAAGATGGCAGAGGAGAGAGTGTTAATGTGAGAGGACGGTAGTTAAGTATTCTAATAGGTTTTGGAGGGGAAAATTGATTTTGAAGAAGGAAGAAGCAATTCTTAACGTGTTTAACATGTAAACAGTCAATTGGACCAATATGAGAATTTTTGTTTAAAGTTGGGTTATTTTGGGATTACGCATAGTTCGGATTATTTTGAGCAAATGACTGAAAGTTGGGATTTTTGGCATCAATTTTCGCAAAAAAAAAGGTTGAAAATTTTGAAAAAAATGTGAAAATTAAAAGAAAAGAAGAAAGCTTGTGAATATTAGAAGTATTGTTGAATTGAAAGTGTTATGGTGTGTTGTGAATTTCATAAGATTTGGTTTGATGGAGTTGAATGTTGTTGATGTATTGTAGAGTTGTTGATTATATTCTTCAATCTCATGTGTAGCCCACATTTTCCGCCATTTTATCCCACCCGTCACCCTAGCCACATTACAAGCTCAATAAAGACCTTTTTGATCGGCATGAGCTTATTTCTAGTTCTTGTGAAGTGAGTCAATTGCAAAGGCTAGTGAGTATTACTTGCATTTCGAGTCGAATTTTAGATTAGGTTGAGTGAATACCCCTTTAAACACACGCATGAGAGGTGTGATGTTGGGTTGGATTTCAAAAAATTGCATTTAAACACTTTTTGCATTGCATTACATATTGATTTTGTTTGGGGATGAGCAATATTGTTTATATGCTCAACATAAATGTGTAGAGTGACATCCTGTGAGGCTCTAGCTATAGACTTCTATTTCTTGCATGGTTGGCTCTATGATTTTGATTTAATTGGAAGGTGGTCAGGGAATTTTGACATGATGATATAAGAACTTACATGCTCGGAATTTCTTGAGTTGATTTTGTTTTAAGAAGCTCTAGGGTTGAAGTCATTGTCTGTTTGATTTGTTTGCTTGAGGACAAGCAAAGGTTTGGCTTGGGGGAATTTGATGAGTGCATTTTATGTTTATTATTTACCCTCGTATTATATAGTTTTTGGCTCTAACAAGGCTCTTTTGAGCCCAATTCTACTAATTTGGTTGTTTCTAGTGCTTTGTTTTTCGGTGTTTTTCGATTTGTTATGTTTTGCAGGAATTGGTGCATACGTATCCAATTTCGCATTATTTTGGGCACTTGACAAGTTAGTAGAAGTCTTGACCACTTCAAGGAGCTACAAGAGGGCTAGGATGTGAGTTAGAAGCCTTTATGAAGCATAGAAGTCGAGTTTTGAAGCAAACGAGCAAGTACAAAAGACCAGGGGGCCAAAGTGTAGTGCTCAGGTTATGTGTACTGTGCTTGGGTCGAGTGCACTGTCCCCGGTTGCCAGGGCGGATTGATTTTTTTTTTGCGTTTTTTGAGATTTTCCGACTTGTTTGGGCTTTTTATAAATAGGGTTTCTATCCTAGGCTTATGTATGACTTATTATTATTATTAGAGCCTAGTTTTCACTTAGTTTTCTCTCCAGAAAAGATACTTTTTTGTAATTTATTCATTCATTTAATCAATACAATTCAGGTTTTATTCCATTCTTCTTTATTCTTGTTATATAGTTTGGTTGTTTTATTTAGTTTTTGTTTTTAGTTTTTGTTTTTAATATTGGTAGATTTATTTTATGCCCTAATTTTTATGTTGTTTGGTTTTGTTAATTTGATCATGTTTTTAGTTTTAGTTTTTAATATTTATTTGATTCCTACGATTTTCAATAAGTTTGACTAGTTTAATTTCTAGGGCTAGGGGATCCATGAGCCATCCCAATGAATTTGATTGTTGATTGATTGATGTAATTTATGTCGTTTTTGAATTCCTATTATCAACTTATATTGCTTGCAATTAAATTGTGGACATGTTTGATTGTTAGACTGATAATTGTCGAAATTGATGCCGAGAGGTATGATTACCACAAATAGATCATAGGGATAATAGGAAAAATGAGTCTAAGCGAGCGAGTGCCGTTAGAGGAGTTTTGAAGGAGTCTACATTCGAGAGAATTAGTGTGCCTTAATTCAGAGCATCGTTTATTTGTCAATTAATTTTTAATCAGTTCATTTTTGGTTTATAGCGAACCAGTGTCCTAGGCTTATTTTATTGATATATTTTCGTGTTTGATTTTTTTTCTTTAGTAGTAATTAGTCTATTGGTTAGAAACCAATTCTAAGGCCCTTACAACAAAATAGCTTTTTAGAGTTAGTAGAAATTCATTGCTTCTCTATGTATTCGATCCCTAATTCCCTCTCTACATTAGTTGGAGTTGTAGGTTTATTTTTGATAGGTATACAACTGTCCCTTTCGTTGTTTGATAAATACGTGAACTGAAGTTATATGGAAAACTCGAGAAGTATGATTTCTTGCAGCAGCAGATTGTATTCCTGGGTTAAATTGTAAGTACTGCAGGTATTATGGTGGATCCCTCCAAAGTTGAAGCTGTTAAAACTGGGAAGACATCTACTACGTGCATGAAGTCAGGAGTTTTCATGGTTTGGCATCATTCTATAGGAGATTCATACAAAATTTCTCTACAATAATGGCTCCTATTACAGAGTTGAGGAATAAAGGGGAATTCGAGTAGAATTTTAAAGCTCAGGAGGCATTTGAGGAAGTCAAGGAGAAGCTATGCAATGCTCCTATTCTTGTGTTACCTGATTTTGATAAGTTGTTTGAAGTACAGTGTGATGCTAGTGGCGAAGCCTGTTTCATACTTCAGTGAGAAATTGAGTGGTGCTAAATTGAATTATTCCAACTATGATAGAGAATCCTATGCAATTGTCAGAGCACTGCATCATTGGTCACATTATCTATGCCCTAAACCTTTCATTATACATTCAAATCATGTCATCATGAAGCCTTGAAGTATATTAGTGGTCAACAGAAGCTCAACAACATACGTGCTAAGTGGGTGGAGTTTCTTCAGTCTTTTACCTTTTCATCCAGGTATAAAGAAGGACGAAATAATGTGGTAGCTGATGCTTTGTCAAGGAGATCATATTTGCTTGCAATGGTGGATACTAGAGTATTGGGATTTGAGAACCTGAAGGAGTTATATGTCAGTGATTTCGATTTTTCTAAAGAATGTCAACAATCCAGTAGGAATTTCACGATTCAGGATGGTTTTCTATTCAGGAACAACAAACTGCGTATTCCTAAATGTGTAGTTCGTGAATAGCTGATCAAGGAAGCTTATAGTGGTGTACTTGCTGGGAATTTTGGAGTTCATAAGACACTTGACATGGTAAGTGAATATTTCTATTCGCCTAGAAGATAGGAGATATTCAATCAGTTGTTTTCATATGTGCTATGTGTCAAAGAGCAAAATCAACCTTCGTGAAGGGACTCTATACGCCATTACCAGTTCCTGATACACCCCGGGGTAATGTCAGTATGGATTTTATCATTGGCTTGCCTAGAACACATAGTGGGCGTCATTCAATAATGGTGGTGATTGATAGGTTCTCGAAAATGGCGCATTTTGTGGCTATGAATAAAACTGATGATGCTCAACATGTTGCACACTTATATTTCAAGGAGATTGTGAAGCTACATGGCATACCAAGAAGTGTGGTGAGTGATAGGGATTCGAAATTTCCCAGTCACTTTTGGAAGTGTTTGTGGAAGATGGTGGGTACAAAGCTGCTTTTTAGTACTTCTCACCATCCTCAGACAGATGGGTAGACTAAAGTTACTAACAGAACGTTGGGTATCGTGTTGCGTGGACTTATTAGTAAAACGCAAAGAGAGTGGGACATTTGATTGAGTCATGCTGAGTTTGCTTACAAAGAGCTGTTTCATCCACTATAGTACATTCACCTTTTGAAGTTGTATATGGAACCAATCCATATATGCCAATTGATTTGATACCTTTGGCAAGAGATGAGATACATGTGGACACTAAGAAACGGTTGGAAGTCTTCAAAAGAACGTGTGAAGCTATGAAAAAAAAGATTTATCAGATGAATGAGGTTCACAGGAGGTGTTCTAACAAGAACAGGACCCAGCATGTGTTTAAACCATTGTTGGACCTAGCATGAGGTTTTCTATACTTGCATTGTTGGATGTTTTCCTTGCACTCCACGGCCTTTCCTTATCACTTAAGAAGAGAAAATTTCCTCCTTACTTCCATTTGGCAGGCTTCTAGAAGAGTTTATGATGTTCCTTGGATTCTTGTCCACCAAGGCCTTCCCGTTTCTTGAGGTTTCGCTTCATTCATTTTGCAAAAAGGGTGTTTTTGGGAACCGAAAAGTTGCAACATTTATTAGAAAAATATGTAGAAGGCTCTTTCATTCATAAGCTAGTTTACTCATAGGCTTGATTTGAGCTCATGTTCGAAAAATAAATGAGCTTAAATGAGCCAAGCTCAAACACTGAATATTTCAACGATCCAAACTCGAACTACAATTTTGAAAGCTCAGTTATGCAATAGTTATCAAGCCTATCTCGAACAAGCTACTACTCTGCTTAACTCGACATCCCTAATTATACATTAGAATTACGTTAGGGTGACATATATGGTACTTCCTTCGCTCCTATTTAATTGGAACATTTCTCGATGCGCATTTGCTAATGTATAATGCAAACTCTTTATATCTTGAGTTTCGTCACATTAAAAAGGAAAAATTGTCAAAAAAAAAAAAAAAAAAACCTTACTTTCAGACTCATTTATGAGATAACACTTTTATTTTTACTTTATATTAAAAATAGCACCTTACCACCTATTTCCTGCCAAGAATCTCAGCCTTATTCATTAACATGATTTTCTGTGACTCACATAGAATCTCAGCCTTATGCTTACTTAACCAATCCATCCCTAGGATCACTTCTAAGTCAACTAAATCAAACTCGATTAGGTTAGCTTTAAACTCTACTCCCTCAATTTCAATAGGAATATCCTGAAATCTCCTTGAACACTGCACCTCTTGTTATGAGGGTAACACTATTGAGATATCTATTGCATCTACCTTTCCCAACATAGGCTTTTGCTTTTCTAGAATCTTAGTGGATACAAAAGAATACGTTGCACCAGAATCAAATAAAAATTTAACAGGAAGAGAGTGAATAGAAAAAGTACCAGTAATCACATCCTTATTAGCATCAGCTTCACTTCGAGCCATCACATTCAACTTTCCAGTGTTTGAGGTTTTAGTCTATCCTCCTCCATTTCCACTCCCATTCCTATTCCCAACTTGAGGTGTCACCTTTCCTCCCATATTTCCTTGGAAACTCTTTTGCTGCCCCCCAGCTGAATTCCCCCTAGCTTGAGAATTTCGTCCCTCCTTTCCTATATTCTTAGAGAAGCACTCATACTCACGATGTCCAAGTTTGTTACAGAACCGACAAGTCACTGGGTTTCCTGCACAGTCCTTTCCTGGGTGATTGTTAGGACACTTCTTGTAGTAGTACACATGCCCCCCTTAACTAGCCATTTGAGCCCTATTCCCATTTCCAGAAGTAGGCTTCCCAAAGTTTCCCCTATAACCCTGGAAGTTATTGTTGAAACGAGGTTTCTTAAATCCATCATGATATCCTTGTTGGTTGAAGTTTCCTCCACCATCCTTCCTTTTCTCCATCGTCTCACCTTCCTTCTATACCTCGTTCTTCTTTTGGTCTATGGCATACAGGTGTGCAGCTCTACCATATAACTCATCCAAAGATTCAAAGATTTGTCTAGCTAATTGTGACTGAAGGTCTAAAGGTAACCCTCTTTAAAAACGCCTAGCCTCTAACCTTTCAGTAGCTACAACCTTGGGAGAAAACATAGAAAATTATATGAACTTAGAGTAGTACTCAATGACAGACATACTTCCCATCTTAAGCTCTAGAAACTCCTCATCTTTCTGTTTCTGAAGGAACACAAGATAGAACTTATTACAGATTTGCTCCTGAAACATATCCCAATTTAACACTGGTAAAGCCCTAATCACAGCCTCATTTTGTGAACACCAAATATCAGCTTCTCCTCTCAGATAGTAAACAACATGGTTCACCTTAAGCTCTTCTGGACACTCAACTGCCCCAAACAGCTTATTAAACTCTCTCAACCATCCCTCTAGAATAGTTGGATTGTGCTCTCCTTGGTAAGTACGTAGCTTGCTTTGAGAAACCTTCTTGAAAAGTTCCTCCGGCAGGGTCATTACCATTTATATTTCCTCTGGCAGCTAACTGTTCAGCTATAACAGATAATTGCCTCACTACTTCATTCAGCTGATTGTTGTTACGTTCAGCCTTTCTATTTCTCCTGTAGAGGAAAAGACCTTTATATCAAATAATGTCTAACTGTAAGTTAAAACAACATCAACTTATAACATAAAACACTTTCTCATTTCGTCTCACAAAAGAAGTTTCATTCTTCTAGAGCGAATGATTAACTTCGTTTTGATTGTTTACACAACCATTAAAATAAGAATAAAGCACATAAGAAATAAAAATAATTCCCTTGGTTTTACTCTGCTTGAGGCTTAATTTCATGAAATAAACTTATTACTTAGCTCCTCTTATCATTTCTTATGGCTCACTGCCACTATTCAAACTATCATAAACAATAACCTAAATTGTTCAACATTCTAAACATCAGAAATATTAAAATACATTAACTAAATTGTATCTAAACATTAACACTGTCCTTCTTGTCCCTTGACATCACATATTTATTTGTTTGGTATGAATTCAGGATCATCTTTTGTATCAACTTCCATTTCTTCCATTATTTTTTCCTCAGGATCTAACTCTTCTTCATTCTTTCCAGAATCAGTTACCAAGTCTACATAAACTGGAATTACTGGATTCAGGTACTCGATTTCATAACATGAACTGTCCCTTCACTCATCAATCCTTGAACCAGTAGTAGTCTCCTTCACCATCATGTCTTCACTTCCTTTACTACCTGGGCTTGGTGTGGGAAGGGTCTCATCACTTGCATTCATCTCCTAATATTCCTTCTCTTTCCTAGCAATGTACCCTTCCAAGAATCTCCAATCGCAACCCCATTTCCCAATTGCATCCTTATATTTAGAGTAGTTCGGAAGTCCTCCAGTAAAGTGGAAATCACTAAACTTTGCCTTGATTTCTAGATAGGGTGAACGGTCGAGCAAACACTTAACAATTAGAGCTCATACATGGTCGGGCTGGTCCTATTGTGGCTGCTTTAATACCGTCTCATATACAAACAGTAAAACCGTATTTTCCAAACATACTAGGGTGGCTCTCATAGTCTTTCTTCTCCAAGGCTCTACTTGAGTGTCTTTGCTAGGCATACTATACCACATCCTGCACAATACTAAGACTAATGGTCCATCCTAACCAAAACAAAACAAACATACAGTTCTACAAAAGGGTCTTGTGGCTAACATACAATTTCCTTTACACACAACTATTCACATAAGCAACACCTTAAAACATGAACTTTAATGCATGAGAGAAAAGAAATAAAATCTATCCTACATGCCCAAACTTCCTACCCAAGCTCACCACATGGTATTAAAGCAATAACACATAATATATACATGACTTCCTTGCATACCTGCACACATAATTTATTTTTCAAAACTTTCCATTTTCGGAAATTACTATTTTCAGAAAAATTCCATTTTCAAAATCTTTCCAAAATAAGAAATTTCTCTTTCCAAAAATAAAACTTAGGGTGCCCCTAAAAATAAAATAAAATTTATTTTATTTCAAAATCTAAGCTCTGGTAACCACTTTGTAACACCCTGGAATTTCCTAACTTCCTACTTTATATTTTTCCGAAAAACATATTATAAATATTCAAGAATTATAATTATTATGACTCCTAATAACGGAAAAACCAAAGTATTACCGCCACCTTGATAACGGCTAAGGAATTTATCAAAGTACAACAACGGAAGTCTTAAAACCAAAGCCAACGCAAAACTAAACTTCAAAAAAAGACTCAAAACCAAATTCAAATCAACATCCAAAACAAAACTCAACTTAAAACTTATTACACTTCGGTACCATTTTAATGGCCCTTAAAAACCAAAACTAGAATCTTTGAAAATAAAACATCATTCAAATAAAAGTTAGTAATTCATAAGCAATATAAATAAAGCTACAAAACACAGCAAGCGCTCTCACTCCAACCCAACATGAAATGACATATGCCCACTTGTACCTGTAGCTTTTCTTATTCTAGAAAACTACTCACCAACAAGTGGGTCATTGTAGGGCCAAGTCCAAGACAAAGCCATGCAAACAAAACAAACAGTCAGCAAAGCTGAGTACATAACTACTAAAGACTATGCAACAAAACAACATGAAACAAAACATACACACATCATACCTTTGACAACCTTTCACCTGTGCATAGACTCAACATATTAATTATTATATTTAAGCTTTTGGATTCTGTATTGAATAGGTTTCCTTTCCTTAAAAATCGCCCTATTGGGCACCAACTTGGGAGCAACTCCAAGAAGGTATTACTATGTCACATAAAGTGACGGAATTCCAGCGCATTATAAATATAAAAGAATACAACGTCCTCTACTCCAATTAGAAGTCATAGATCTCTGTTTCTTACGACTCCTCCCCCCCCCCCCCCAATTGTTCATACTGAAGGTATATACGTTCCAAGAGTTTTGATGCAAATCCTCTTACACTTAACGTGATTAACCGGTTTAACAATGTTATGACTCACATATATTATCACATAGAAACATGCATCAAAACAAGCAAGCCATATTAATTATCTTTAATTTAAAGTGATTCAAAATTAATCTCATGTGTTTCCTTTAATTAAACTGAACTTCCTTTACCATACATTAACTGTGAGTGGCTAACTATTTACTTTCTCCTTCACCACACATTAAACTATGAGTGCCAACATGTATAAAACATCTGCTCCTAAAATCCTTTTAATCATGTGAATAAAATTCACAACTACCTTTCTTGTTGATTAAGTAATTAACCAACTTTAAAATAACTTCCTTTCTTTATTGATAAACTATTGGCCAAATTAAACTGAACATAACATTCCAATTCAATCTTATAAAATTTATATCGCTAATTAACATGAAATATCAACATAATATGAAATCATGCTTCTAATTAAACTTGCCATGCACATATAAATTCATGCTTCAAATAAACATAACAATATATCATAAAATAAAGGATCATCCAAGCATGAATTCTAATTCTTATGTTTGTCTTTAGTACTTACGTACCTTGTGAAATAGTGGTGCTCCGCGACAACTTCTAAAAGTTGACTAATTCAAAGTCTCCTACATAAAGAAAACCGAAACTTAATTAAAACCTTGTTGACTAAGTTCTACAACAACTCTAAACTTACCTCTACATTGGAAACTTGTCCAAAACATTCCTTATACGGTCTCTATTCAATTCCATACTACACTTTGATTTTTCTATTGCAAGATTATTTGGTTTTCGGGGCTTATTTATAATTTATAAAACCTTAACATAAATTTTATGTCACTTTAGAAAAGTGGAACGCAATTTAAAATTACCAAAACTCCTTGTAAAACTACAAAAACAACACAAATCAATCATCCAATGTATCACTTCATTTATATGATCAATTCATGCTAATTACATACTTTAAAAGCCTAATTATTCACTTTATAAAATCTGGACAGCATGTTAAACATGCTTAAACTCACTTTTAAACTTTATGACACATACTAAAAATCTTATGTAACATCATGGAATTAATATGTGATCATACCAGCGTAATATGAACACTTAACACTTATTTTAACTTGTTTTCATAAAATTTCAGATTTATTAATTAACTTTAAAGTCATGAAAAACTCATAAAAACATCATAAATTCATGACAAAACTCTTTTACAATCTACTAACATCATTATGAAACCAATCTATGCTTTAGAATAATTTTTCATAAGCCAAAAACCTGTTCATAATATTTATTCTATTGAATTTCATGATTACAAAATTTGGATAGCAATTTATATTATGTTTAAAGCCTTTAAAAATCAATCTAAACTTCATAAAATCATCATAAATGCACACAACGACAATTCATGATCATAGAAGTTTAAATCATAAAAACTCATAAAAATTAAAACTTTCATACTTTATAAACCCTAATCTAAAATTTCATGAACAACAAATTAATTAATGCTTTAAAACAAATCATAACTTCGTAAAACATGATTGAAACTTATAAAATCATGATTAAACATAGATATGAGCATGAATTTGCAAGATTGAATCAAAAAGAAAGGGAAGTAATTTTTTTTTAGTGTTCGAAAAAGTACCGAAAACCAAGGGGAGGTGGTAGCCAGCGGTGGCCGGTGATGGCGAGGGAGGCGATCCAGCGGGGCTCCGGCGATTGGCTTTGGCACATGCTTCCCCAAATACGAGCTTCTCTCTTTTTTTTCCTTGAAAACCGAGCAAAGAAATTTTTTCCCGGAGATTGCTCCTCATTTTTTTTCTTATTCTCTTTCTCTCTCTAGATTATGGAATCCAAATGACAATTATGATGGATGAAATATGAAAATTTCGGTTTTCAAGGGTATTTATATGCCCCAAAGTAGGATTTTGCAAAGCCTATACTTATCCTAAAAAGTGGAAATTACCTTTAGGCCCTTGCCTCAAAATAAATTAGTACTACATCTTCTCCACCATCATTTGTAGCGCAATGGCTGAACTTTCGGGATGTACTGAGTCTTTTTGTGATTCATGTGGCTCATTTGCTCACATTTCCTAGTCATGTCATAGTTCCATGAAGTAAGTGTGCGCTTTCCAAGCCTACAAAAACAATTCGTTCTCTAACACATACAGTCCAGGTTAGAAGGATCATCCATACTTCTCAGGCAACAATGTGCAAAATCAACAACCATTCATGCAACAGTAGCCATATCAGCAGATGCAACGGTTTGCACCACCATGTTTCAATAGATCACCATCACTACTGCCACCACCCCAACCCAGCAATGAGATCTCAGAGCTGAAGAATATAATGCTACAGATGCGGAAGAACATGGAGGCACTGTAGACTCAGTTTAGTCAACAAGCAGCTTTTAAAAGGGTACTTGAGACTCAGATTTCTCAGTCTACAACTCAAAGGCATTAAGGGCATCTTTCACCACAACCTGCACCACTGGCTCCTCCAAGAGAACATGTAAATTCCATATCTACTAGGAGTAGGACCCACTACGAGGGCCCGAAGATGCCAACTAGTGATGTTGACTCTAATCCTACAGTCCGAGTTGGGAAGTCCGAGAATGAAGCTACTAGAAAGAGGGCCTCTGTAGCCGACATGCCCACTGACACATTGACACCTCCTAAGGTGCCACTACCCTTTCCTCATAGGGTAGACAGGAGTAAGAACGACAACTATTTCCATAGGTTTCTCGATATTGTCAAAAATTCGCAAGTTAGTATGCCTTTTACTAATCTAATCACGCAGGTATCCACTTATACTAAGTTTTTCAAGGATACATTGAGCAAGAAACATGAATTGAGTTTGGTAGAGACTGTAACTTTAACTGAATAATGTAGTGCAATTTTGTAGAACAAGTCTCCACCAAAAGTCAAGGATCCCAGAAGTTTTTCTATTCCTTGTAATATTAGCCCATTTTTCATTGATAAAGCATTATGTGATTTAGGAGCCAGTGTTAGTGTCATGCCATTGTCTGTTTACAGAAGTTGAATACAGGGTCTTTAAAGTTTACTAACATTACCTTGCAGATGGCTGACAGAAAAAATAAGTACCCCAAGTGTATTGTAGAGGATGTACCGGTAAGAGTAGGGAAATTGATGTAGTGTTTATTTTTATCTATTTTTATATATTTTTATAGCTTTTTAGTACTTAACTTATTTAGTGTCCGGCTCTTTTCCCTTATATTTTTCCCTTATTTCATACATTATATTATTCAACCTGTTCACTTGCATTTTTATTGTATTTTACCTTGTTTTGTCTTGTTTTGCGTGTTATCTCAATTTTATAGGTTTGTTTCGTTTGATTCGAAGCCGGGGTAACACTGAGTGATGAGTTACGGAGTATTTTGCTTTGGTTCGGGTTGGCCTAGAGTTTTAAAGCTATTTGGAGCAGACGTTTTTCCCTTTTGTCTTCGACTGCTAGCGATATCGCAAGCTTGGCTCAAAATATCGCTAGCCATGGCTCAGCGACAGAGTGTCATTTGCATGAAGCCTTCTTGAAGACGTTTTTCCAAAAGAACTTTGCATTTTGTGATGAGCAACCTCAGGAAGGGTACAGAGCAGAGGTTGCGGCCGCAACCCTGCCTCTTCCAGCAAATTACGATTTTGCTTACTTCCTTAACCACTTGCCCACTTGTTCTTGTATTGAGATTTCTATAAGAAGTTGTATTTGCTCCTGTAAACGAGAATCTAATCTGTCTAGAATTATTGTAGTTATAAAACTTTGGACCTAGTTTTACTCATTTGAAGTTTACATAAGTTTCTTGTTCTTAAGTTCAATCGTAGATTATTTTATAGTTCAACAATATTAGTTGTAATTCTATATTTGGTTCTTCAAAGCTTGGTGTTCTTCATGAGTTGCATTCAAAGATTTATGCACTTGGTATTTGGATATTGTTTTATGGAATCAAGCTTCTAAGTAACTATTCTAAACTCTTGCAATTCTTGCTTATTTAAGTTCATACTCTGAATTCTTAAGTTATTTAACCTTCAAGTTCAATGATTTGATTTATTTTGATGTTATAGCTTGTTGTTGTTTTATTAAGTCTTTTGTTGTAGTTTTATTGCTTTAATCCACCTTAAACAAACCCTTGTTCTTTAAACCATTAATCCATTTCTTATTTGCTATAATTGTGTAAAAAAACTCACTACCAATACTTCCTTCCTTGTTTATTTTCATTCCATGATGTTTACTAGTATTTATTTGGTTTTAAATATGAGTAGTGAGCAGTCTTGTACTAGGGTGTGGGTGAAACCCTCACTCATTTCATGACTTAGTCGGTTTTTAGTAAAAACTGAGCTTGGGGGTGACTAGAGTCGTACATGGGGTTTTAAATCACGTAGTCTTAGGTTCGCTACCTTAGATGACGTTATAGGTTCCTCAATGAAGGATCGAGAGATGAAGTTAAGTGAAGACTCCCCATGTGTGTTTAATTTAATAACCATGTGAATTGGTTTTTGAATTAAGGGATGTTACTAATCTTCGAGAATATGTGCTTAGGAGCCGTTTTGAGTATGCGCCATGTAAATAGCTCGTTTGCATAGTTCCGCTCGTCATGCTAGCTCAAGAGAGTAGACATGACTCTTAGAAGATTTCCCCTAGATGTTTTTCCCCATGCTTAGTTTGACCTAGAAATCTACACCTTCACGTCAGAAGTGAGCGGTGAATTCCGTACTTTAGACTCCTTAATATAGTCTAAATTAGTCTTATTTCAGTATTTGTGACAACAACCCACTTCTTTCCCCCATTTCCAGCTTAATTTGCTGGGTTCGACTTACTCTGTATTATCCCTTTTTCCCGTGGACTCGAACCCTACTTACCCTTGCTAATAGCTTAGTGAGCCTTTTCGGGTTTATCTTTGGTAGTCACAATGATAGGCTATCAGAAGTTCTTTATCCCCATAGACTTTGTGGTTCTAGACATGGATGAGGATGCTCATATCCCCATTATATTAGGTAGACTGTTCTTGAATACTCCAGGAGTTGTGATTGATGTGAAAAATGGTAGCCTAACTCTTACTGTAGGTGATGACAAGGTTACTTTTCACTTTGACAATGCTTTAAAACGTCCCATGATAGAACAATCATGTCATGCAATTTATACATTTAATGAGATTATTCATATTGACTTGCCTTGATCCCCTAATCAGGATCTTGTGGAGGTCCCTCTATGCTTGGATTCCATTGCAGGTGACGGAGATGGTGACAATAAAGAGTTATGTCAGGATCAAAAGAAAAGGAAATATCGTCCTAAGAAACGTCGGAAACCTTGAAATTAATGTTCTCATGCTTGTAAGGTGAATACGAAAAATGATGAGGTTTTTTAACAAGGAACTTGAGGCATTTGAACAAAAAATAACGCCGAATCGCTTTCATTATCTAACTAAATGGGGTTCACGTTCACTCTTCAATCCTCCATGAGGTATGAGGAAATATGGTTAAGCTAATGAACTTAAACAAGCGCTTTGCGGGAGGCAACTTGTAGGTAGTTTAGTTTATATTCGTAGTTTTGTAGTTTGTTTAGCTTTTGTTTGCTTTTTAGTGAGTGAGAGTGAGGAACTAATGAACTTGGTGATGTGTTTTTAAGAATTTGTAAGCTTGTGTGAACGTGCATGGAACAAAAAAGGGTGAAAAAGCCTATTTTGTATTATGCCTGGGTCGCCGGGCAAAATGAAGGGGGTCCGGGCGGATTGGAAATTATAACGGGCTCGCAGCATGATTTCCAATACATAGAAAAAATTGAATACATTCAATCATCCTGGGTGCCCGAGCGAAATACACTCGACCGGGGCACAATGCAATAGTGGCCGGGCGAACTGCTCAGGTTTATACTGTACAGAAATGTCATTTTAAAACGGTCTTAACTTTTTATCTAATACGTTTTATGGGGCGTACAACCTACCGTTGGAAAGCCCTTTGAGTATAATTTCCAATGCAGCAACAATAAGGATCATCCTATTTATATGTTGTGACATATGGTCAAAAAAGTGAAAAGTGGTCAAATTATGATACTCAAATGCTACTCAAGCTTACCTTTGGAGCCCACACCTCTCTTTCTTTCCTTCACCACTTCATTCCTTCCCCTCAAACACTTCTCTGACCTTCCATAAACTCCTAAAACCCCTTCACTTTTCCTTCCCTCACACTCTACTTCCTTCAACACTGAGGACATTGATAAGTCCGGCTTGGGGGAAGTAAGTTTTATTTGCTTTTTTAGCTTAGATTTTTTATTTCTTTTTGGTGTGATTTATTTCTTTCTTAGGATTGTTGCATGGTTTGTACAAATCTTTAGGAGTAGGATTTTACATGTGACCTAAAAAATGGAGTGCTTTCATAGTTTAGCTTTTATTGCTTTCATAGAGTTTAATTTATTGAATGATGATGAATGTGTTTAATTGGATGGATGGTGACTTCCCTGTGCCTCGCATTTTCCTGTTTTTGGTTGATTTGGGCATGTGATGAGCTATGTTTAGGGAATTGCCAACTTGGACTTGAACTTGATTTAGCTTGAAGCAGTTTCCTATCTTGCCACTAGATCCATGTGTAGAGTAGAAGATTTAGCTAGATAACGGGAGGATTTGAGCCGCATATATTATTATATGCTTATTTATTTTCTTGTGTGCTTAGTTCATGGTGCTTGTATGATCCATGTTTTGGCTTTTGACCATAGTAGCTTGGCTTTGGTGTGTTTCATGTCGCGAATGATAAAAGGCATACATTTCTTTTAGGAGCTTTCAGATTATTCAATTATAGGCATTCCATCATAAATTTTCCCTTGATCCCTGTTTTGAGCTTTTTGCCCTACATTTGCATTTTCGCCACATTACAACCCTTTTTGGTTGTGCTTCATTGTTTTATATATGCCCAAGCTTGGCTTGGTGGTGTTGTGGAGTTGTTGTTTGGAGGATGTTGGAAAAGTATTTTCGAATCAGTGTTTGTTAAAGTTTTAATGATAGGTTTCACAATAAGGATCTTCATACCAATGTCTGGGTTAGTTTTTGCAATAAAGAATTGAAAAGTTTGTATCTCATATTTAGCCCCGTTATGTATGTATGATGATTTTGTTTATGACATGTCATTAAGATCCGTGAACCTAAATATTTTTAAAAAGTTGAAAAGTTTTGAAGGTGTTGAAAAAGAATGAAAAAAGAAGTTAAAAATTTTGAAAAAAATGTGAAAATTAAAAGAAAAGAAAAAAGAAGAAACCTTGTGAATATAGGAATTATTGTTGAATTGAAAGTTTTATGGTGTGATGTGAATTCCATAACATTTGGTTTGATGGAGTTGAATGTTGTTGATGTATTGTGGAGTTGTTGATGATATTCTTCAATCTTATATGCATAACCCACATTTTCCGCCATATGTTAAAATTGATGCCAAAAATCCCAACTTTCAGCCATCTGCTCAAAATAATCCCAATAATGCGTAATCCCAAAAAAATCCTAACTTTCAACAAAAATTCTCATATTGGTCCGATCTAAAATTTTACATGTTACTACAGGTAACCATTAGAATGTTTAATTAGGTTATATTTTTTTTGTTGACTTGTCTTTAATTCTTTAACCAACTTCCCACCATCCTTTTCCCTCCTTAAATTCCCCTCCTGACTCTCATTTTTTCACCTTCTTCTTCCTTCTCGTTCTTCTGTTTTTTTCTTCTGTTTTTCTTCTCTTTTTTCTTCTTTTTTTTTTCTTGTTTTCAAAAATGCTTCTTTGCTATTATACCAACACTATCTAACTCTACCCCAGGAATCAAATAGTGTATACTGTCCACACTATTATACACACACTTCTTGGCTAAGCCAACTAATTCCCACCAAGATAACTCATCACCATCAACCTCAAAAGTCCTACATTCTTTACCCACATAAATCAACTTCCCAACCGAATCCCTCTAAAAAAAACCCACCATGCCACAACTTGAGACTAAATGGTTTATCCATTGCCAACATAAACTGAAATGGAGAAATTAAACAACAAAAAAACCAATATCAAATCAAAATTCGTGCAAAACAGAGATGATGAACAAATCAAACACATAACATTTCACAATTCATCATATATTAACAACTATAATAAAAACTCGCCAATTGCCAACAACTTAATTACCCAATTATTAACTTAAATCATTCAATTATAAAAAATAAAAACACAATTGATGAACCCTAATTTCGCAATTAGCAATACATGAAGAAATTACAAAAAAAAAAAAAAAAATAACATTAATTTTTGGAAGTAAAATGATGACAAACTAACATGGATGTGCCGATTTCAACTGGAATCAACTTTTTGAACAATTTCCTGGTTCTTCACTATTGCTAATTGCGAATTTAATGGATAAGAGAGAGTAAAAATGAAGGAAATTGAATGAAGATGGCAGAGGAGAGAGTGTTAATGTGAGAGGACGGTAGTTAGGTATTCTGACAGGTTTAGGAGGGGAAAATTTATTTTGAAGAAGGAAGAAGCAATTCTTAACGTGTTTAACATGTAAACAGTCAATTGGACCAATATGAGAATTTTTGTTTAAAGTTGGGTTATTTTGGGATTACGCATAGTTCGGATTATTTTTGAGCAAATGGCTGAAAGTTGGGATTTTTGGCATCAATTTTCACAAAAAAAAAAAAAAAAAGTTGCAAATTTTGAAAAAATGTGAAATTTAAAAGAAAAGAAGAAAGCTTGTGAATATTAGAAGTATTGTTGAATTGAAAGTTTTATGGTGTGATGTGAATTTCATAAGATTTGGTTTGATGGAGCTGAATGTTGTTGATGTATTGTGGAGTTGTTGATGATATTCTTCAATCTCATAGGTGTAACCCACATTTTCCGCCATATTATCCCAAATTTATCCTACCCATCACCCTAGCTCCGTTACAAGCTCAATAAAGACCTTTTTGATCGGCATGTGCATATTTTTAGTTCTTGTGAAGTGAGTCAATTGCAAAGGCTAGTGAGTATTACTTGCATTTCAAGTCGAATTTTACATTAGGTTGAGTGAATACCCCTTTAACCACATGCATGAGGTGTGATATGGGGTTGGGTTACACAAAATTGCATTTAAACACTTTTTGCATTGCATTACATATTGATTTTGGTTGGGAGGTGAGGGTGAGCTACATTGTTTATATGCTCAACATAAATGTGTAGAGTGACATCCTATGAGGCTGTAGCTATAGACTTCTATTCCTTGCATGGTTGGCTCTATGATTTTGATTTAAGTGGAAGGCGGTCAGGGGATTTTGACATGTTGGTGTAGGAACTTACATGCGCGAAATTGCTTGAGTTGATTATGTTTTACGAAGCTTTAGGGTTGAAGTCATTGTCTGTTTGATTTGTTTGCTTGAGGACAAGCAAAGGTTTGGCTAGGGGGAATTTGATGAATACATTTTATGTTTATTATTTACCCTCGTATCATATAGTTTTTGGCTCTAACAAGGCTCTTTTGAGCCTGATTCTACTAATTTGGTTGTTTCTAATGCTTTGTTTTTTGGTGTTTTTCGATTTGTTATGTATTGCAGGAATTGGTGCATTCTTATCTAGTTTCACATTATTTTGGGCACTTGACAAGTTAGTAGAAGTCCTGAACACTTCAAGGAGCCACAAAAGGGCTAGGATGTGAGTTAGAAGCCGTTATGAAGCAAAGAAGTCGATTTTTAAAGCTAACAACCAAGTACAAAAGACCCAAGGGCCAAAGTGCAGTGTGCCCGGGTTATGTGTAGTGTGCTTGGGTCGAGCGCACTGTGCCCGGGTGCCAGGGCGGATTGATTTTTTTTTTTTCGAGATTTTCCGACTTGTTTTGGCTTTGTATAAATAGGGTTTCCATCTTAGGCTTATGTACGACTTATTATTATTATTAGAGCCTATTTTCACTTAGTTTTCTCTCTGGAAAAGATACTTTTGTGCAATTTATTCATTCACTCAATCAATACAATTCAGGTTTTATTCAAATCTTCTTTATTCTTGTTATTTAGTTTGATTGTTTTATTTAGTTTGTGTTTTTAGTTTTTGTTTTTAATATTGGTAGATTTATTTTATGCCCTAATTTTCATGTTGTTTGGTTTTGTTAATTTGATTATGTTTTTAGTTTTAGTTTTTAATATTAATTAGATTGATCATGTTAATTTTTTAATATGTGTGACTAGTTTAATTTCTAGGGCTAGGGGATCCATGAGCCATCCCAATGAATTTGATTCTTGATTGATTGATGTAATTTATGGCGTTTTTAAATTCCTATTATCAACTTATATTGCTTGCAATTAAATTGTGGCAATGTTTAATTGTTAGTCTGATAATTGTCGAAATTGATACCAAGAGGTATGATTAGACATGGCAAAGTTGGTCCGAATCCGAAAATTTGATCTGATTCTGAATCCGATCCGAAATGGAAGGTCCGAATCTTGGTCCGAAATCCGAAAATGGACCGATCCGTGTTTGAATCTGATCCAAAAACATTTGGTCCGAATCTCATCCGAAACAAAAGGGGTCCGATTCGATAAAATCCGATCCGAATAGCGACCCGATCTAAATCAAATATGGACCAAATAGCGAGAGCCATTAGAGGAGTTTTGAAGGAGTCTAGATTCGAGAGAATTAGTGTGCCTTAATTCAGAGCATCGTTTATTTGTCAATTGATTGTTAATCAGTTCATTTTTGGTTTATGCTGAACCGATGTCCTAGGCTGATTTTATTGATATATTTTCGTGTTTGATTTTTTTTTTCTTTAGTAGTAATTAGTCTATTAGTTAGAAGTCAATTCGAAGGCCGTTTACAACAAAATTGCTTTTTAGAGTTAGTAGAAATTCATTGCTTCCCTATGGATTCGAGCCCTACTTCCCTCTCTACATTAGTTGGAGTTGTAGGTTTATTTTTGATAGGTATACGACTGTCCCTTTCATTGTTCGATAACTACGTGAACAAAAGTTATATGGAGAACTTGAGAAGTATGATTTCTAGCAGCAGCAGATTGTTTTCCTGGGTTAAATTGTGAGTAGTGCAGGTATTATGGTGGATCCCTCCAAAGTTGAAGCTGTTAAAACTTGGAAGACACCTACTATGTGCATGAAGTCAGGAGTTTTCATGGTTTGGCATCATTCTATAGGAGATTCATACGAAATTTCTCTACAATAATGGCTCCTATTACAGAGTTGATGAAGAAAGGGGAATACAAGTGGTATTCTAAAGCTCAGGAGGCATTTGAGGAAGTCAAGGAGAAGCTATGCAATGCTCCTATTCTTGTGTTGCTTGATTTTGATAAGTTGTTTGAAGTACAGTGTGATGCTAGTGGCGAAGCCTGTTTCATACTTCAGTGAGAAATTGAGTGGTGCTAAATTGAATTATTCCAACTACGATAGAGAATCCTATCCAATTGTCAGAGCACTAGATCATTGGTCACATTATCTATGTCCTAAACCTTTCATTCTACATTCAGATCATGTCATCATGAAGCGTTGAAGTATATTAATGGTCAACAGAAGCTCAACTACATACGTGCTATGTGGGTGGAGTTTCTTACATACGTGCTAAGCGGGTGGAGTTTCTTCAGTCTTTTACCTTTTCATCCAGATATAAAGAAGGAAGGAATAATGTGGTAGCTGATGCATTGTCAAGGAGATCGTATTTGCTTGCAATGGTCGATACTAGAGTATTGGGATTTGAGAACCTGAAGGAGTTATATGTCAGTGATTTGGATTTTGCTAAAGAATATCAACAACCCAGTAGGAATTTCACTATTCAGGATGGTTTTCTATTCAGGAACAACAAACTATGTATTCCTAAATGTGTAGTTCGTGAATTGCTGATCAGGGAAACTTATAGCGGCGCACTTGCTGGGTATTTTGGAGTTCATACGACACTTAACATGGTGAGTGAATATTTCTATTCGCCTAAGATGATAGGAGATATTCAATCAGTTGTTTCCAGATGTGCTACGTGTCAAAGAGCAAAATAAACCTTTGTGAAGGGACTCTATACACCATTACCAGTTCCTGATACAACCTTGAGTACAGTTAGTATGGATTTTATTATTGGCTTTCCTAGAACACAGAGGGATCTTGATTTAATAATGGTGGTGATTGATAGGTTCTCGAAAATGGCACATTTTGTGGCTATGAATAAAACTGATGATGCTCAACATGTTACTCACTTATATTTCAAGGAGATTGAGAAGCTACATGGCATACCAAGAAGTGTGGTGAGTGATAGGGATTCGAAATTTCTCAGTCACTTTTGGAAGTGTTTGTGGAAGATGGTGGGTACAAAGCTGCTTTTTAGTACTTCTCATCATCCTCAGACAGATGGGTAGACTGAAGTTACTAACAGAACGTTGGGTACCGTGTTGCGTGGACTTATGAGTAAAATGCAAAGAGAGTGGGACATTTGATTGAGTCATTCTGAGTTTGCTTACAACAGAGTTGTTTCATCCACTACAGGACATTCACCTTTTGAAGTTGTATATAGAATCAATCCATATATGCCAATTGATTTGATACCTTTGGCAAGAGATGAGATACATGTGGATAACTAAGAAACGGTTGGAAGTCTTCAAAAGAACGTGTGAAGCTGTGAAAAAAAAAAAGATTTCTCAGATGAATGAGGTTTACAGGAGGCGTTCTAACAAGAACAGGACCCAGCATGTGTTCAAACCATTGTTGGACCTAGCATGAGGTTTTCTAAACTTGCATTGCTGGACGTTTTCATTGCACTCCACGGCCTTTCCTTATCACTTAAGAAGAGACAATTTCCTCCTTACTTCCATTTGGCAGGCTTCTAGAAGAGTGTATGATGTTCCTTGGATTCTTGTCCTCCAAGGCCTTCCCTTTTCTTGAGGTTTCGCTTGATTCATTTTGCAGAAAGGGTGTTTCTAGGTGCCGAAAATTTGCAACATTAATTAGAAAAATATGTAGAAGGCTCTTTCATTCATAAGCTAGTTTACCCATAGGCTTGATTTGAGCTCATGTTCGAAAAATAAACGAGCTTAAATGAGCCAAGCTCAAACACTGAATATTTCAACGATCCAAACTCGAACTACAATTTTGAAAGCTCAGTTATGCAATAGTTATCAAGCCTAGCTCGAACAAGCTACTACTCGGCTTAACTCGACATCCCTAATTATACATTAGATTACGTTAGGGTGACATATATAGTACTTCCTCCGCTCCTATTTAATTGGAACATTTCCCGATGCGCATTTGCTAATGTATAATGCAAACACTTTATATCTTGAGTTTTGTGACATTTAAAAGGAAAAATTGTCAAAAAAAAAAAAAAAAAAAAAAAAAAAAAAAAAAAAAACCTTACTTTCAGACTCATTTATGAGATAGCACTTTTATTTTTTACTTTATATTATAAATAGCACCTTACCACCTATTTCCTGCCAAGAACTCAAAATTTCGGCATTTGACTTTGATTTTTCCCTTTTAAAAGGCACGTACAAGATGTTTTTTCTTGTCATTGTACCTTTTTCCTCTCTTAAATTGATTAGCTTTCAAAAAAGCCAAAAAAAATATGCCTTACATGCGCCTCTAAAAGAGGGCAAACTTGAGACAAAGCCCGAACTTTTTGACTTTTTGGCCGGAAACAAGTATTAAAGTGTTATTTTTAATATAAATATAAATGTAAGGTGCTATTTCAGTAGAAGATATTTTGTAATTGACCACCTTTTCTTTGATTTTTTTTTTTAAATAACTATCTTATGAAAAAATTTATTTAATCTAACCACATTTTTTTTTTTCAAAAAGCAACATTTCACCACCTTTTAACAATCTTTAGCCAAGAGATTCGTTTAAGGGTCATTTACCAATGCCTTTTCATTTTATTTTATTTTTCCATTTCAAATTAAAAAAAATTGTTTTGTATGATTGAGAATAGAATGCTAGCCTTACAAATACTTTCAATGGATTTTATTCCCCAAATTGAGTAAGCTTATAATGAAAGATTTTCGCCCAACATTAATCTTGGTAATTTAATTAAGTAAGATTGGGTTAAAAAAATCAAAGAGGGAAATGAAAACAATGTTAAAAATGAGCCCATGAAACAAAGTTCTTGGCTAATTCACGCTAAAGGTGGTGAAATGTTGCATTTTGAAAGACAAAAAGCGGTTGATTACAATAGATTTTTATAAGGCGTTATTTTAAAGGTGGTTAAATACAAAAATTAAAAATAAAGGTGCTTTCTTACAAATAAGCATAAATGTACGGTGCTATTTGACAATTTTTTCTATTAATAATGATAAAAATTAGATTTTAATAATCTACGTATTGAGACGAATCCAATAAGTTCACATATGACTATGTTTTACTAAATTTACCAACCAATATAACTAATTATATGGAGGATAGTGAATAGTGCAAAAAATGAAGTGTTTCCATTAAATTGGAGCGAATGAAGTATATGATATGATTATCCATGCGAAAATCAATGTATAATTCAAGAGTGGCCCAAAAGTGTCATCCCGATCCACTAAAAATCCGATCAGAAAACAAGACGGCCCAAAACTGATTCCAAAGTTCCATCATAAAAAACACCTGACCCGTAATTGATCTAAAGTTCTAGTCCGATATCAATTTGGTCTGAAAAGGCTTAGTCTGAAACTCAATCCGGTCTGAAAATACGATGATTCAAAAGTCGTTCGAAACAAAATCTGATCCAATCCGATATAATCCAAAAATGGCCCTACTGAACTTTGGTCCTAAAAATGATCTAGTCCGATCTCGTTCAGTCCGTATCCTATCCAAACTATCCAATTGTCGACTCTAATAGTCTAGTAACCCCATTTTTCCCATACAATAATCCCTCGTACTCAATTATGAATATATAAATGGCCACACCATTAGCTCGCTAACCACATATAAGAATGTACCTATCTTTGTACAGCCTATTTAAGGGCATTAGAATCCTAATGTAAACAAAATGCCAAGTTCTAATTCCATACTTGTACCCAAGAAAATGCACAACTGACGCATTCAAAATGCAGAATAATGACTTTAATATCCTTTGACGGCCTGCTTCGATATCACTGCCATAGAAAAAGTGAGATTTAAACTATGATATTCAGGAAATACAAATCATGACAAGTTCAAGATTTACTCCTAAAAAAAATAAAAAAATAAAAAATAAAAAAAAATAAATAAAAAAATAAATTTACCTTCTAGACAATCAGCAAACAAGAAGGAGAGCATGGTAGGAAAACTTTACATGAATAAACTATAAACTGCAAGCTTAGCCCCAAATGTACACGTATTGTATCATGAACAGGAGATAAGTAGCATTAGCAATACCCAACTTCCTTTATATCAAATATAAATAAATAAAAAAATGTTCAATGGAGAACCAGCTGAACCTGCAATGACGTGCAAGAGCACCTCATACCATTAAACATGCATAAAATCTGCTGCAATGACGTTAGCCATGCCCAATCTATCACAATCCATCAATTCCAGCCACCAAATTGTGAGAAATACTGCATTCAGTTTCTGAGAAGGAAAATCAAAATACTGGTCACTACACTATTTTAGAGATTCAAAAAGGATGCACAGAAGAATCTCACCATAGGACAAACCAGAAAAACGTTTAAAGTTTCCTGCAACACATAGCACTACTCTAAAGTTAAAGCCAATGGTCATCGTTAAATGTTCCAAGCAATTTCAGTGTCCATCAAGGTTCCTGGGGTGCACTAGGCAAATTTAGTAGTTTTTGCATGATGTCATAGAAGTGCAAAAGCCTTAAGCAGTCCACATTAAATAAATAAGAACGAACCGAAAAAGAACAACTCCATGACTAAAGATCATTCGAAAAAATTACTGCTTTCTTCTTTGGAAAATGGAAATCAAAGAATCCCGAATTGAAAATTCCACTTGGATTATTGTTTAACTTAGTTTAAAAAGGCGAGAGGCACACCGAGACACAAAAAGGGTGATACAAATGCAAGCATCAGTGATATTAATGAAATAAGTTATGGAAAATTTGATGGCAACTTCAAAGGTGGTGATATCAATGGTGTCAATGGTAAGGATGAAACTATAGGTGAATTAGTTGCATATGGAAATATCAACCATATGGGTGCATTAAGGGTAGGGATTTGTGTATGTGTGGTCACTTATCAATAAGTGGCACACAAATCAAGGCAAGAAATAATGGATTTTGGCGAACAAGATGGTTGTTGCCTATGACTTTTTTCCCACTGGGTTTTTCTCATTTTTGGTATTGAGTCTTTTATTTCTTGGTGAGTCTTGGTCATCATAATTATGCTAAAATACATGGAGGACAGATTCTTGAAGATTTCTTGATTAAAAGATTGGATCTTGAAGCATTTCTTGAAGTTCTTCAAGGATTCGTGGAAAATGCGCAAAAACCAACGAAGCATGCATGGCAAGTTTCTTGCGTTTTTTCTTGTTTCTTGGGCAGCAAGTATTCTTGTAATTTTTAGCTTAAAATCTTATGATTATCTTGTTAGTTAATTATTTAGTCAAGTTGTTAGGATATTTTCTTGATTAGTTAGTTAGTTAGGGTTTGTTAGGCAAGATAAGATCAAGTGCAAGTTGCATGATGATGTGGCAATCTTATCTTGAGTTTGTTGAGCAACTTATGCAAGTGAAACAAGTGGGCTGCAACGGACACCAGGCCTCGGTGTAATTCGAGTGATTAATGGCAATGCTTTTGTAATGTAATATTGAGATTAATGAAGATTAATCTGATGGATTAGCTGAATGATTGTAATAATAATTAGAGATTACAAGTAATTAGTGAGTTTAGCTCACAACTCTCCAAAAGCCTCTCATACAATTTTCTGGATGCCTTCCCATTTGTTTTCTACTGCTATTTATACTACCATGCTCATACATACAAGTCACTAGCTGAGTTGGACAAGCCTTAATTACTACACCTAACTACTTGGCATTTTCTAACATTCAAAAAGTGCTTCCTCACAAAAGAACAAAAGTCCCTAACAGCTCTTTTCAATATTGTTGTGATTATTGTCTGCTAGTGAGGACCTCCTTGGATCAACAGCTGCCTGCCTTTCTTCCTCTGGTACGTATGGATCAGTGGAGGCTTGGGTGGGTGCATTACATCACTCCCCCCAGGAGACTCACCTTGTCCTCAAGGTGAAAGTCCGGTAACCATGCTGCGATGGCTGCGGCTTCCTCCCAAGTTGCTTCATACTCCGAAAGAGACTCACCTTGTCCTCAAGGTGAAAGTCCGGTAACCGTGCTGCAATGGCTGCGGCTTCCTCCCAAGTTGCTTCATACTCCGAAAGCCCCTCCCATTTGATCAGCACGTCCATCCCCTTAGCACACGTGGAATTCCCTTTAACAGCTAAGACTGATTCTGGTTGCGCTTCCAATTCCTTCTGTGCATTGAGCTGGGATGGTACGGTGGTGGTGGTGACGAAATTTCCAACTGCTCTCTTGAGTTGGGATGCATGAAAAACGGGATGAATACGGCACGATTCCGGCAGCTGAAGCTTATATGACACCTTGCGAATCCTCTCAATCACCTCGTATGGCCCATAAAACCGGGCTGCCAACTTCTCGAATGGCCACTTAGCTAGGGACCGCTGTCAGTAAGGTTGTAATTTAAGAAAGACATAATCTCCCACCTGAAACTGCTCATCCCTGCGCTTAGAGTCTGCGTGATGCTTCATGATATGTTGGGCCTTAACTAGATTCACTTTCAGCTCATCCAGCATCACGTCATGTTCCTGCAACAGCTGTTCCAAACTATCCACTGGGTCTGACCTCTGCCCACTCGAAACAGTGGTGGTGGGTCTCGTCCATAGACTACTGGAAAGGGTGTCGTGGAGGTCAAAGAGTGGGGGGATGTGTTGTATGAGTATTCAGCCCACGATAACCACTTAGCCCAAGTGGAGGGCTGATCACCGGCAAAGAAGCGCAAGTAGGTTTCCAACCCTTTGTTTACCACCTCGGTCTGACTGTCGAACTGTGGGTGGTAAGAGGTGCTTCTTTTCAGGGTCGTTCCTTGTAGACGGAACAGCTCCTTCCAAAAAATACTGAGAAACACCCTGTCACGATCCGACACGATGCTACGTGGAATTCCGTGAAGTTTGATCACCTCCTTAGTAAAGATCTCCACCACCTTCATAGCAGTAAAGGGATGTTTCAACCCCACAAAATGCGCATATTTTGATAGCCTATCCACGACCACCAATACCGTGTCAATTCCCTTCGAACTGGGCAGCCCCTCCACGAAGTCCATTGAAATGTCCTCCCAAACAGCCTCGAGGATAGGAAGAGGCTGCAGCAGCCCCGCTGGCGTCTGTTGAGAGTGTTTGTTTCTTTGACAAGTATCACAGCCCCTTACATAGCTGGCCACCTCCTTTCGCATTCCGGGCCAAAACCATTTCAAGGCCATCCGCAAATACGACTTTAACTCCCCCATGTGCCCCCCTTCGGCGAGTCGTGGTATGCTTTGATTAATTCGAGCCACCATTTCGAATACCGAGGAATTACCAATCGTCCCTTGAATTTCAATTGACCATGTTCCATCTGATACCCCACTAATGATTCTCCATCACTTATCCTCCTCCGTAATTCTGCCAGCTCTTCGTCATCCTCAATCTCCCTTTCTAACTCAATCACATCAAATGCCTGTGTGGTGACCAAGGCGGAGAGCTCTCCGTCGGTGCCCCACTGCGAGAAAGGGCGTCAGCCACCCTATTGGACAACCTAGCCTTGTAGTGGATTTCGAAATCAAACCCCAATAGTTTTCGCAACCACCTCTGATACTCGGCCCCAACTTCACGCTGTTGTGTGAGGTATTTCAAGCTCCTCTGATCACTCCGCACTACAAATTTCCGCCCAAGTAGGTAGGGCCGCCACTTCTGAACGGCGAGGCATACCGCCATGAGTTCTTTCTCGTAGATTGACTTACTCTTGCCGGTGGGTCCCAACATCTTACTGAAATAGGCTATGGGTTTCTCTCCTTGCAGAAAAACCGCGCCTAGACCGAATCCCGAGGCGTCCGCCTCGACGATGAACTGCTTGGAGAAGTCTGGCATGGCTAGTACAGGCGTCGTGGTCATGGTTTTCTTCAATTTTTCGAATGCTTCAGTTGCTTGGGGAGTCCATTTGAAATTGTCTTTTTTGAGCTGATCAGCCAAAGGGTGGGCCAAGTGTGCATATTGGGCTATGAACTTTCTATAATAGCCTGTGAGGCCCAAGAAGCCTCTTAGCTCCTTTAGATTCCTGGGAATGGGCCATTGGACCATGGCATTAATTTTATCAGGGTCCACAGCTACCCCATCCTTGAAAATGACATGGCCCAAATAAGCTACTTGATTCTTTCCAAACTCACATTTGTTTGGGCTTGCATATAGCTGATGTTCCTTCAGCTGGCCCAGCACCAAGGAGAGATGTCCAACATGATCCTCCTCACATCTACTGTACACGAGTATACCATCAAAGAACACCAAAACAAACTTCCTCAAGAAAGGCCGAAACACCTCATTCATGAACGACTGGAAAGTCGCCGGAGCGTTAGTCAACCCGAAGGGCATGACAAGGAACTCATAGTGGCCCTCGTGGGTCCTAAAGGCGGTCTTGTGTGTCTCCTCGGGTTTGACCAAGATTTGGTGATACCCGGATTTTAGGTCAAGCTTGGAGAAGACATGCGCCCCATGGAGCTCATCTAAAAGTTCATCAATCACCAGTATCGGGTATTTGTTGGGCACGGTTTCTTTGTTTAATGCGCGGTAATCCACGCAAAACCGCCAAGAGCCATCCTTTTCCTTTACCAACAACACCGGGCTCGAGAACGGGCTAGTGGACGGTTTAATGATACCGGCCTCTAGCATCTCCCTAATAAGCCTCTCAATTTCGTCTTTCTGAAACTGTGGGTACCTATACGGTCTCACACTTACGGGATCACTTCCTCCTTTGAGCACAATAGCATGCTCATGGCCCCTCGAAGGTGGTAGGCCCGTTGGTGGGTCAAACACCCCTTTATACTCTGTCAACACCCCCTTCAAATAATTCGGGACACCCTCAAAGGAATGTTCACTCGTGACACCCCTCTCCTTCTGCCAATCAGTCTCCCTCTCAAGCTGACTCAGTTCAACTAGGAATCCGCCACATTCTTTTTCAGCGTCTTGAGCATAGCCTTCAATGTGATTCCCGTTTTGGCTAACAATGGGTCCCCTCTGATTTTCACCGGCCGCCCATTCATCATGAAACTCATCTCCTGCGCCTTCCAATTAGTAAGTACCTCCCCTAATTTTTCGAGCCATTGAACCCCCAGTATTATGCCTGAGTTTCCTAAGGCCAAGGGAAGAAAGTCCTCTTGTATCACCACACCCTCTCCCAGCGAAAGCAACACATTGGTGCACTCCCCTCGACCACGGACGGCCTCTCCATTCTCCAAGGACACCCCGAAGGTGTTGCTCCCCGTCACAGGGATGCCCAACCGGTCCACCGCCGACAACGAGACAAAATTATGGGTCGCACCCGGGTCAATCATCACCACTACTTCCTCATTGCTAATGGTCCCTTTTAATTTCATGGTTTTAGGACTTGTTAGCCCCACTAAGGAGTTGATTGATATGGTGGGTGCTTGGGATTCCTCCTCCTCCAAGGGCGACTCAAGGGCCGCCAGCTCGCCGACGTTCTCAGTCTCTTCCTCCTCCACGAGTAAGACACTTAATTCCTTCACCTTGCATCGGTGTCCCACTCCCCACCTCTCATCACATTTAAAACACAGTCCTTTAGCCTTGCGTTCCTGTAGTACCCGTTCAGATAACCGCCTCACCTCTCCGGTGAATCGGGTAGTGTTCGGTCTAGCGTTGTTGTTGGAAGCAGAGTGTGCAATTTGGTTGACTGAGTTAGTGGAAATTTGGGTTGGTGGCTTGGGGCTAAAATTAGGAGTGTGATTAGGCTGGTGTTGGGTCGGCCCACTACTAGGCCCAAGAAGTGTAGCAGTAGGGGGTCCGCTAAAATAAGAAAATGGGGCTGGTTTGTTAGAGAGTCCACCGGACTTCTTCAACCCATTCACGCGGTTCCTTTCTCCGATCTGGATAGCAAGATCCATGGTCTGTTCTAGTGTGGGTGGGTTTAGCATACGGATTTCAACTTTAATATCCTCCTTCAACCCGTTTACGAACTGCCCCTTGAGGAGGCTTTCCGGCATGTCGTCCAACGGAGAGGCCTTCTCTATGAAGGCGCGTCGGTATTCCACCACGGTGGTGGGTGTGGGTCACTGGGAGCCATTGTTCATGGAGGGAGCCCGCATTAACGGGCCGGAATTGAGTGAATACTCTCTCGCGTAAATCGTCCCAACTGACAAGAGGCCTCGTCCTACTCTCCCATTGATACCATCGCAAGGCGTCCCCTTCCATGGATATCACAGCAGCTTGGAGTTTCTCTCAAAATCACTAGTGGAAAAAATGACATTTGCTCCGGTCAAAACCCCCCTTGGCAAGTTGGTAGAATTGAAAGTATTGTTCCCCCCTTAGGATCCACCCATCCGGGTCGGACCCGTCGAAAGTTGGCATCTCCAACTTCCTATACTTCCATGTGGCTTCCTATACTTCCATGTGGCACGGTTTTCAGAGAAATCCCGCCCTGCTTCTCTGCCTTTTCTCCATCCTCCGTGGGCGCCGGATTGCTGCTCGGCTCCATTCTCTCCACAAGCCCCGTCTTTCTGCTTCTCCTTCCAGGTATTCATCATCTCCCGTACCTCTGCTAGCACACTCTCTTGAGTGTCTCTTACATGTTGCAACGCCTCCTCCATGTGGTTCACCTTCTAATGTACTTCTCCTACGTGCTCCTCCAGAGCTTCGATTCGCTGGGTGTTATTGGACGCCGGTGACATGCTCTGATACCAAGTGCAACGGACAGAAGGCCTCGGTGTAATTCGAGTGATTAATGGCAATGCGTTTGTAATGTAATATTGAGATTAATGAAGATTAATCTGATGGATTAGCTGAATGATTGTAATAATAATTAGAGATTACAAGTACTTAGTGAGTTTAGCTCACAACTCTCCAAAAGCCTCTCATACAATTTTCTGGATGCCTTCCCATTTGTTTTCTACTGCTATTTATACTACCATGCTCATGCATACAAGTCACTAGCTGAGTTGGACAAGCCTTAATTACTACACCTAACTACTTGGCATTTTCTAACATTTAAAAAGTGCTTCCTCACAAAAGAACAAAAGTCCCTAACACCTCTTTTCAGATATTGTTGTGATTGTTGTCTGCTAGTGTGGACCTCCCTAGATCAACAGCTGCCCTGCCTTTCCTCCTCTGGTACGTATGGATCAGTGGAGGCTTGGGTGGGTGCATTACATGGGCCGGATTTCTTTTATTTTTCACGTGTCTTTAGTTGTTTTTAGCTAGGATATTTGTTGTTGATTATTCTTATAAATAGTCTCAACACTAGGTTGTAAATTAATTAAGTTGAAGTTGAATAAAAAGTTTGCTTGTTTACTTGAAAACAAAAATCCGAAAATCTAAGAGTTAGTGATTAATTTCTTTATACTCTTGTGCTGATTATTTAGTAGCTTTGAGGGTGCTTAGGCTTTAATCAAAGGACTAATTAATGAACCTAAATTTAAGAATCTTGGTGACTTAGTCTTTATAGGTTCGAAAATTTAGTCTATTTCCTTGTGAGTTTTTGTTACACGAAAATTCACATCAAAGGGTGTGTGCGTTGCACCTAGTGCACCTCGTGTAGCTCAAAGCTCAACTAACAAAAATATTTAAAAATCAAAAAATCCCTCAAAAACCTAGAGGTAAGCACCTTTGCACCTCGTTTAGGTGTGTCACCCGGTGTAGGTGCGCCTCAGGCAATTGCAGCGACTTTTCACGAGCCTCCTTTTGCCTTGCGCCTAGGCGCGCACTTTTAATACTAAGTTGCTTAATAATCTCGCCCACCCAATCTTCCATTGGTGGTGCTTGACCTACTGGCCACTTGAAAATCCAATAATTTGGACATGCGTTAATATATGATTGGTGACCTTATTTTATTTTTTTTAAATTATATAATGTATCCCTTTTTCCTTGGCTCCAACTTATTTCTCTGATTCCCTCTCCAACCCTTACCTCTTTTCCTNGCATACAAGTCACTAGCTGAGTTGGACAAGCCTTAATTACTACACCTAACTACTTGGCATTTTCTAACATTTAAAAAGTGCTTCCTCACAAAAGAACAAAAGTCCCTAACACCTCTTTTCAGATATTGTTGTGATTGTTGTCTGCTAGTGTGGACCTCCCTAGATCAACAGCTGCCCTGCCTTTCCTCCTCTGGTACGTATGGATCAGTGGAGGCTTGGGTGGGTGCATTACATGGGCCGGATTTCTTTTATTTTTCACGTGTCTTTAGTTGTTTTTAGCTAGGATATTTGTTGTTGATTATTCTTATAAATAGTCTCAACACTAGGTTGTAAATTAATTAAGTTGAAGTTGAATAAAAAGTTTGCTTGTTTACTTGAAAACAAAAATCCGAAAATCTAAGAGTTAGTGATTAATTTCTTTATACTCTTGTGCTGATTATTTAGTAGCTTTGAGGGTGCTTAGGCTTTAATCAAAGGACTAATTAATGAACCTAAATTTAAGAATCTTGGTGACTTAGTCTTTATAGGTTCGAAAATTTAGTCTATTTCCTTGTGAGTTTTTGTTACACGAAAATTCACATCAAAGGGTGTGTGCGTTGCACCTAGTGCACCTCGTGTAGCTCAAAGCTCAACTAACAAAAATATTTAAAAATCAAAAAATCCCTCAAAAACCTAGAGGTAAGCACCTTTGCACCTCGTTTAGGTGTGTCACCCGGTGTAGGTGCGCCTCAGGCAATTGCAGCGACTTTTCACGAGCCTCCTTTTGCCTTGCGCCTAGGCGCGCACTTTTAATACTAAGTTGCTTAATAATCTCGCCCACCCAATCTTCCATTGGTGGTGCTTGACCTACTGGCCACTTGAAAATCCAATAATTTGGACATGCGTTAATATATGATTGGTGACCTTATTTTATTTTTTTTAAATTATATAATGTATCCCTTTTTCCTTGGCTCCAACTTATTTCTCTGATTCCCTCTCCAACCCTTACCTCTTTTCCTTACCCACACAAAGTACCCACCAACAACCCAAATACATCTGACACCACAACAAAACTCACCCCACCCACCTGAAACTCTTCCCCTCTTCTCTCCATGCATCACCCTTCTCTCGCCTTCCCTTTCTCCTCTCTATGCATCAACCTATTATCTGTATCACATGTGTTAATGTATAATAATAAATAAGCTTCCCCTTTCTCCTTAATTCATCGTGTTACTCTGATTCTCGCTCCTCTCCTTGTATCGTATCCCCACTCACACAAAATACTACACCTACCCCCAAATACCATCAACACCACAACAAAACTCAGCCCCATCCACCAAGAAACCCTATACCTCTCTTCCCTCCAATGCCCTTTCGCCTCTCCATGAATCACCCTATATCGGCTCCAAAGGAACTCAGTTAAAGAGAAGTACGGCGTACCACCCGTGAATTGATGGTCAGACGGAGATAGTGAAAAAGGGAGTTGAATCCAACTTGCGGTGTTTTGCTGCAACCCGGCCGCGCTCATGGGCCATGTGGTTGGCGTGGGCAGAATTTGCTTATAACACTTCTCCACACACTATCACGATGATGACACCTTTTAAGGTGGTGTATGGCCGCAAGCTGTTGCGGTTACTTCGCGTTGGTCAAGGGCAAACGCCCGTGTACACATTGGAGGAGCAACTCTAGGAGAGGATCAGATTCTGTAGGAATTGAGAGTGCAGCTTCTGAGGTCGCAACAACTTATAACAGGATATGCCGATTCAAAACGACGGGATGAGCAATTTAATGTGGGAGAAGCCGTTTTTTTCACATTACAACCATACCATCACAAATCCTTGGCTAAGAGATCGAATGACAAAGTCGCTCTGTGATTCTATGGACCTTTTACCATTGTGCAAAGAATTGGGAAGGTGGTGTATAAAGTGGCCTTACCTCCCACCATTAAAATTCATCCTGTATTCCATATGTCTTAGTGGAAACAGGTTGTGGGGGAGGCTGCCACACACACGACCCACCCCCGAACAGCTCACGGTGGACTTAGAGCTGGTAGTGGAACCAGAAGTGGTGCTGGATGTCACAAGGGGGCAGAATGATGAGTGGGAATTGCTCATCCGCTGGGCGGGGGTACCAGAATTCGAGGCTATGTGGGAGGATGGGGAGACAATAAAACACCGTTTTAGATGATTTGAATAATTGATGTTATCGCTTAAAATATGAATTGTGATTAGTTTTATTCTAAGGTGTGGGTGAAACCCACGCTTAATTTCCACGAGTCTTGGATGAGGAGGTGATTAGAATCGTAATATGGGGTGCTTGTTTACACTTTAGTGCTTAATTACCATAGATATTGTATTAGGTTCCTCAACGGATGATCGAAAGACAAAATAATGAGGACTCCCTTTGTTTGACTGATTCAAGTAAAGAGTACAGGGATGTTACTAGTCTTTGTGATATGTACTAATGTGTCATTACACGTTTACGCCGACAAAATAGGTCGTACTCATGTTTTCACTCGCCATACTAGCTTGAAAGAGTAGATATGGTCCTTAGAATGACTTCACCTAGATGTCGACCCTATGACTTGATTTTTTATCAAATTCTTACTTCCATGGTTTGATATCAGCAACAAATCCCATAGTTTAGATACTATTAATATCTCTAGACCTAATCGTAACTAGTGTTAACGTCTTAACCCACCTTAAAAGAACATCCAACTTAGCTTGCTTTCGGCTCAAACTTCTTAGTGTTGAACTCCGTCTCCCATGGGTTTGATCCTTACTTGCCTTTGCTAGTAACCCAGTGAGCGTTGTTCAATTCATTGACAGTGATCCTTGTTCAATTCATAGACAACCGCAACACATGGCTATTAGTGATAAAGATCAATCATAGCTCTTAATATAGAGCTTAAATGGTTAAATTTAACTACGTGAAGTGATTTGATGCAAGTTTGCAAAGTATTCTTCCTTTTCTCAAAACAATTTCCGATTTTTTATAATAAACACCTCATGTTATCCATAGATTTGAAATACTCACCATATTAAAACAATTATTTAAAGTTAAATAGCAAACTTATAGTTCACTTTTTGTTAAACTTCATCACCTTGTGAAAAATTTCACCTAATGTTCACATTTAATGAACTTTGTAGACTTTTTTAGGGGATTAGTCACCAATGCAAACTAATCAAATAGGCAAAAGTTGGTAAAATTTGACTCTCACAAAAAATTTGTTGAGCGAAAAACTTACCAAGGTGGTAACAAAGCGTGAACCATAAGGTGGTTGTATAAATAAAATGTTTGATAAGGAGGTTGTTTAAAAATTTTGGAGAACATAGTGAGCTTTCTAACCAATTAACCTTTTTGATTTCTTTCGCTGTAGATGGATTGCAAAGAACTACTTTGTGGGGGTTCATGGGTGGCACTATCGCCTCTTGGTATGGTTTTGTGGTTGGTGAATGGGTGATTTCATGAGTCTTGTGGGTGAGTTGGGGTTTCAATTAGGTGGTTGAAGTTATGAGAGGGACAAATTTTTTGGGAAAAGGTTTCATGGGAGGAGTTTTTGCGGGCAAGAGTCTCAAGAGGAGATGCGTGTTGAAGGGCGGTGGGAGGGCAACACCCAAAGGCGCATGGCAAAGCACACGATATTGTGCATTAGGAGACTGCGGTGGAACTAAGTGAACGTGATTAACTTCTGCTACATAAGAACGGATTACATAGCCATAAATTCTTTGAATTTGTAAATTGCATAATCCTATGTAGAGATTAAAAAAAATTGGACATGGTTTTTTGAAGGAAAGTTCACATCTTACAGGCTTTCTTGAAGAAACATGGAAAATCAAGCAAAACTATGGCTATGCGCTGAAATGGGTATGTACGAGTGTTTTAAGTTTCTTGGGCTCCGAGCTTAGTCTAATTCAATTAGAGGTTGTTACTTAGTTTGTTACGATTAAATCTTATATAAGTTTCATTTAGAATAGATTTCAGGTTTCGTTAGTTATTTTGGATGGATGTCACACAAGTTATTTTAGATAGATGTCCAAAAATCGTGTCCTGTTTGAGTGATGCGGAAGTTTGGTTGCTCAAGGTTAGTTCAAGTTTAGCTAGGAGTTAGTTGCTGATTTCTTTGTTGATTTTGAGTAGGATTAAGTTAGTTACTTTCCTAATGGTTTGGGGATTGTCATGTGGATTAGCAAAAATAGGGCTTAATTTCGATCAAGTATCAAAAGATATTCAATTAATAAAAACATGCAATTTTGTGCAACATTGATAAATCCAAATCCCTTCCAAATTTTAGTGTGTATCTGGCTAATTTGTTAGTATTAGAAGCTTAGCTCGTGTGTCCCTTAAGTGTTCCAAGTTCTTTTGATTGTCGTCTATCTGCAAATGTCAAACTAAACTCATAAAAAACCGAAAGCTAGTACCATAAATACAAATTATTATTACTTCAACCGTTTAGGTGTTATTACTTGACCAAATTATGTAATGAGGACACATCAACGTGTCTTGGGCATCATTGTGCCTACAAGGAAACACCATACTAGCACCTAGGACTTGGCTTCGCGCCTAGGCACCCATTAGACGCATTCATCAAATCCAAGTCCTTGGGTGGTTCATACCATGGGTACAAGTTTACTAGGATGGAGGTGATCCTGGTTATGGATTTGTTCATGATGGTGGTTGTTCACATGGAGGGTTATTACTGTGTGGGTGAGGGTGTGGAGGTGGTGATTTTATTGCGGCCAAGAAAATGTTTATTTCATTTTCTCCGAACAAAAATTTCGTAATGAATTGGGATGAAATCAAGAAAATGTAGCAATACCTTAAGTTACCGGTAAAAAAGAGACTACTAATGGAAGATGATGCTCAAAGGTAGGATTGTCAGTTTCTAACAACTGAAAGACGAGACTTTAGCATCAAATTTATTCAAATAGATGCCTGAATGAATAAAAATTAACACTACTCTCCTACAATTCATCATGGGGTTAAAATAAATCGTTCATACTTTATTTCACTTAATTGAGTAGCGGACGATCATTGTGTGTAAGAATTAAAATTGCTGTATATGTTCACAACTAAATCAATAAAGAAAAAACTACGTACATATTCACCCTAGCACATCGTTGAAGATGTTAGGATGGTTTAAGCACCATTGAAACTTAAATTAACTCAAACCTCAAAACATTATAACAATTTCTCCAAATTTTTAAATATTCACATTGAAAATATGAGATTCAAAAGAAAACGACAACAGCAACAACAAAACATACATACATACATACATACATACATACACACACACGCACGCACGCACGCGCGCTCGCGCACACACACACACACACATACATGCATGCATGCATGCATACATGCATACATACATACATACATACATACATACATACATACATACATACATACATACATACATACATACATACATACATACATACATACATACATACATACATACATACATACATACATACATACATACATACATACATACATACATACATACATACATACATACATACATACATACATACATACATACATACATACATACATACATACATACATACATACATACATACATACATACATACATACATACATACATACATACATACATACATACATACATACATACATACATACATACATACATACATACATACATACATACATACATACATACATACATACATACATACATACATACATACATACATACATACATACATACATACATACATACATACATACATACATACATACATACATACATACATACATACATACATACATACATACATACATACATACATACATACATACATACATACATACATACATACATACATACATACATACATACATACATACATACATACATACATACATACATACATACATACATACATACATACATACATACATACATACATACATACATACATACATACATACATACATACATACATACATACATACATACATACATGCATGCATGTTGGCCTGGTCACAAGGCTCAAGACAAGAGGAGAGGCGACCTCCACAAAAGCCAAGTGACCTTCAATCCTAAAAACTAAGGTCATGTTCAATTTAACTCATGCAACTCCCTGCTTAATTGCATTTATTTCTCACTGATTATCATCAATTTCGTGATTAACTAATTTGAAAACTGCATACTTAGAAACTACTCATCAGTATTAATCCAATTATACCCTCTTTTGTTAATTATTTGTTTATGAATTATTAATAAATTAAGGTCAAATTTTGGTCAAAAACTCATATCAAATCAGATAAACTGAACATAGCCTAAAACCATATCATAATAGGAATATCCCACTAACACTATATGCCCGTCATCGTCCTATCAAACTTCCAAAGTCAGTCATTTCTGCTTCACACACAAGAAATTTGTGCTATCCTCAAACCAGTTACATCACTTAACACCTTGGTGGCTTCATATAACCTTCCAAAGGGGCAACCAACACAATTCAACAATGGTACTACTTTATTTTAACACATTACTACTAATGCACCAATCAGAATAACTCATACTCCAAGAAACATTCGTATACCATCAAAAATCTCGTACTCACGTGACCAAACTTCAATCCATCAAGAGTATCCATGGTGCATGCATCCACCTGTAACCAAACAACCGGCTCCAATAAACTAATACTAGTTGGGACCTACAATAAGGGCCTACGGCCAAAGGAGAAACAAACCACAAACTAGAAAATTGAGGTTCTATATAAACTTTAAAAAAAATCATAAATAAAGTTGCCTACGAATAAGAGCTTGTCATCATCCTACCAATCATTCAATGTGGACCATTTTCCTTTTATAAACAAGAAAAACCATACAAAGCACAAGTAAAACTAATAAGGAGGCAATAAAGCCTATGAGTACTCAAAGCTAAATAAACACCATATTGAATCTCTTTTGAAGATGATTTCTCATAGTCCACAAGTTCTTTTATAACATGAAGCTTCCAAATACCCATCTCACCATCCACGGATAACAAACCCTAAACAAATTTGCCTTTAGCCGCCTAGATGAAGTTACCGATGCCAAGCACATGCCTCCAACCAACTTTGGCGAGGCACAAACAAAACCGTGACTGAGCAGAAAAATTGAGTTACAGACAGTGAATGGACAAAAATACTTTTGATTTAATATACATCAAATCCCTCTTGAATGAAAATCATTCAATTCGGCCATCAAATCAAAATCCTGATTTTGATCAAAACCCTATTAGAAAGGTTATCAAAAGTTGGAATATTTGAACAGTGACTACATTATTGTCTAAAGATTTAAGGACTTTAGAAAGCAATTTATGTGATGGTAGTGTCAATGTCACAATCCTTTGATCTCATAGAGAATATTGAGGAAATGGTGAATGTCAAATATCATTTGTAGTCAAAAGGTTTAGTCCTAAATGCTCCTTTAGAGAAGAGATTGCAAAACATCAAAACACATATTTTCATTAAACCTAATGAAAGAAGTCTTGATTTCAGCATAAAAACATGAACTGATACATGGAGAAAATAAACAGAGTTCAAACAATTTGACATATTAGAAAGGATGCACACAAATAAAGAACTCATCAATGTGAGACATTGAATACACTTACAGTGACCAGAATGTTGTGTAGACTGCCCAGGATCTATGAGACTCAACTCCATGTCATGAGTTATTGTCCAACCAGGTTCATAAGCCTCAAGAAAACCAATTTTTGCCTTGTTAGGCAGATCATGGGGATGAACAAATGGAACCCCTGATGGCCACCCAATCTCCATTCTTAAATTAGCACAAGGACTCTCAACTGAATGAATATGACTCTCACACTCCTTCAGGCTACAGAATCTCAGCTTGATGCCCTTCTTATCTGCAATGTCTTGAACTCTTTCTTTGAGAACTCTTTGTGCCTCAAGACGTAACCTCTTTGAAGGAGGCAATGGTTTACACCTTGAGTTGGTCTTCCTTCGCTTGGTTAAATGTTTCATTGATCCTGCACCAGCATGTCATCGATCCAATAACCCTGCTGTTATAGACTGTTCACTAAGAGATAAATTTGAGGAAAAAACAATCAAGAACACATGTAACATGGATCTGTTCGGACCCTGTCCGCGACATTCAAAGCCATACCATCTGTTTTAAGACATTATTGTATCTTGATGGAAAAAATAATAGATAAGAGTTCAATTTTTGCTACAAATCAAACAAGTTAAAAAGCAAGAGAAATAGAATGAGAGAGATGGTGAATTGTAACTTTTGGACTGTAATCAAGGGTCGTGAAGACGTGTTCAATAAGCAGCTAAATATCAGATATGGAGTCAGGGACGCAGATAAATTCCAGTCTTATGTAGTAATTATCTAGAATTTAGAGAGGAATACTGATTAATATTTTTCACTTGAAGGAAAACAACATACGTACTACGTTTACCAATGTAAAGAAAATACAATCTGTCAGGAAAATATTGCGAAAGAAAGGCTCCATGGTAGCAAAATCTTGCATGGAAAAAGGAAAATTATGTGCAACGCAACTGAAAAAGTATGCAACATGAGTCACACATGACACTAGCCACACTCAAGTACTCAACAATACATATGAGTTCTTATGAAAAAAGAACAAAATTCAAAGGCATTTCACATGCAACAAAAAGAGGGGAAATAAATGAAAATAGGAAACATGAACTTGATCCCTAACCATAGACATCCTACAGACATGGCCGACAATGGTGACAAGGAGTATGGATGCCTAAAACTTTTACCGATTTTGTGAGCAAGGGCAGAAAAGCATTATGATTTTGGTTTTCATGCATCACAAGCAATAGACCAAGGGTTTTTGTCAAAGACAGCCGAAACCATCTTCTACAACATTGTGTTATCATTAGATCAAGGAAAGAGTTCAAGCATGGGACAATTGTTTAACTATAAAGTTGAAATCTGTTGCAGCGGAACTAATGAGTAACGACACCTTGTTTTCTAAAAAATTTAAATCTGTAGCAGGATGGTACTGTGAAACAAGGTAGGTGCTGGTAAATTGCACATAACAAGGATGCAATAAGTTGCCTTGAAGGCATTTCATTCCGAAGCAAAATGAATGTACAAAATTAGATCACTTATCCACAAGGAAAAAAAAAAAAAAAAAAAAAAAAAAAAAAAAAAAAAAAAAAAAAAAAA
>PYUH01000168.1:1033684-1059604 GCA_016808085.1 Suaeda aralocaspica
AAAAAAAAAAAAAAAAAAAAAAAGAAAAAAAAAATGAAAAGAAAACTAATAAACAAACAAACAAACTTTTGTTCCTGATCAGTCGACTAGTAATTAACAAATAAGGCTAAGTTTTATGAAGCAATCCAAGAAACAAGGCATGAAAAGGCACACCCGAGAACTTTGACATTCAAGATGCAATAAGCAAAATAATACCAATGCCTAAATTGGAAATTGAGACACATCACATAATGGTTCAAGGAAAAGGTTTCAGGAAAAACAAATTTCATATATCTAAAGAGGCCAACACAACTAAATCGCCCACCCTCTCTCTGAGTTGTCCATGCACAAAACCCTAAATGGAAGCTAGAGTCGCGCACCTAAAACTTGTAGATTTCACTGCAGGACAGTATTCTCTCTTTGACCTTCTCAGACAATATTCTTGACCAATATTTCATTCTTTTCTTCCATTTCTCTCTTCAATTCCATCTCTCTATCTTCAACTAGCTTGATTAATTACATTGGGCAAAGGAGATTCCTTAGGAGCAGATGCATTAGAGAAAGGTTATCCATCTGGAAATCATCAAACTTCTTATCAACTGATGTCTTCACAAAAAACACCTTTTTCTCTTTATTTATCTATTTATTTATAATGCAGCGTTCAACTTAAAATAAATGATGGACAGATAAGTGGTTCAATCATAGAGAGTTCAAAGAAAAATGCATATGGATAAAAGATACAATATATTAGGAGCGATATATGAAGCTTGGGATGGTAAAATGTTCAAAAGTCCACCATACTCTTCCACATTTGTTTAAACTCTAATGTTAAGAAAGAGCAATTATCATTGTGATTTCCCTGAAACCCAAGGTGATATGGGGTAAAATCAAAGAAGTACCTACTCATTACCTATCATGTTCTCTAACATACAAGCATAACAGTGCCTTATGCATAAGCCTAGTCCCTATCTTACAGATTTCAGAACATCATTTTCAACAGAGAGATGTCATTGATATTCATGACCAAAATACTTAATGAAAATTACAAAATAAATTTCCTGTGTGATTAATACTGATTGTTAACCAATATTTTTATTTTCATGAGGGGGATAGACAGCAAAACAAAGATCTTCCATTTCCACAAGTATTTCCTTGTTTGTCATACGAATTCAGGAATTATATCTTTAGCGCATGAAGATACCGTATACAGGATAAAATACTAGAAAATCATGCAAACTAAATATTGAAGATTCAATTAAAAGTTGTACCATCAATTGCAGTTGGGAAATTAAAACAGGGTATACTCTGTCGATTCAAATGATTATCAATAGGCTGTGGTCTTTGCATAAAGTCATCAACAGGTATTGGAAGCTGGAACTGCGCTTCAACTCCATGACCAGCAGCTCTCATCTCTGAACAGCTTAGATTGGTCATTGATTTCGGCATAAGTTTAAATGTTACCGAACATCGACCATAAATGTTACTCTGAGTATTGCTGATCTCAACTCTATGAAGTGCAGGGTTAATGTAACCAGCAGTGGCCTGATACAATGCTAGTCCAGGATAAATAACTGCTTCTTCTGGACCAAGATCTCCATCCACAAGAACCCAATGACCTTGGAAATCTCTTATATGCAAACCTGCTTGATCCGACTTCACAATAGATATTAAACTCTTATCTGCAGGATTTTCATGCTCGGAAAACATGATCAAACTTCCATCCTCTTGGCTTGTCAAGCCATGATGTTGCGCTCCATGGAAGGTAGGCCTAGCTTGACAGCAGACAGACAGCACAGATGACGATATTTCTCTACCTCTTAAAGGTACATTATCAAGAATATCAGTAAATGGTGAACTCCGCAGGCTCAAATTAAAACTAATAGCATCTAAAATATCCCTGGCCGCTTTACCTAGCAGCGCAAATATATCAACCAACCCAGCAGGAGAAAAGTGAATTTCCTCCCCTAATTCAGTTGCGCTTGAGCTCAACCCAGGTCGATAATCATAATTTTCTTGCCACAGATGGGGATCAACATAATACCCAGATGTTTTGCACCAGTCTCTTGACTCATTCAAATGAATCATATCTTCAGACGGATACGATGGTCTATGATGAAAATAGAAGCGCGCCGATTCCAGACAAGATCGTAGAAGTGCTCCATCGCCGACAGGAAGTTGAACAATTGCTGCAGAATACTGGTGCAGCGACTGACATAAAGTCGAGACGGAAACTTTGTAAGTTTCCGAAGGAAGACCTTCTTTGGCTACAAGATCAGCGAGATTTACACGGCCCAATGCTGGCAGCCCATTGCCTGCCATCCGACCAAATGATAAACTGCTCAACTCAACAAATAGTAAAACGAATTTTTGGACCAAAGTCTGCAAAAATACAAACAGGCAAATAAATCAAAAGATGTAATTCATCCATCGATACAACTTACAGAGTTCGTCAATTATCGCAATTTAACTTGTATCAATAAAACAATAACTTAAATTTAAGTGGATTTTAAAGGAAAATAACACTTGTTTTTCCAAATTGAAACTCTAACAACAAATGCTGTCTCATAACGACTGCTGAAACGACCGAACTTACAGTTTGTATGTTCAAGAAGCAATAAAATGAGACAAATTCGGAATTGATGCGCCAATCAGAACAATTTAAGCCACAAGACTAAAAAAGATGAACCCAGAAAATAGACTGTTGATGAAAAGTACAGATGCAAACTTGACCCGGTTCAAATACCATGAATTACGTTGCACGGATATCAGAAAAACCATGTCCAATACCGATATACGTTGGACACACATATGACATAATCGATTAATCTTACTTGAATATCTTATGACTTTTGAGTAATTTTTCCCACTTTAATTGTTTATAATTTTTACATTTCGAATAATCGTTAGTTGAATAACCATATTATTATAATTAAATTTAATATTTGTCTCTTTTTTCTGTTTTCCCGTACTCGTTTTGTATCCGTAATCGTACCGTTATTTGTTTTAGTGCAATCTATCCATAAAGTACATAAATTCAAGTCCAACGATGTTGTTTCGGATTAGCAGTACAGGTTTGAATTGACCTAGTTGGGTTCTAATTAAGGGAATGCAAAACCGGATATCGGAATTTATCTGATCCAAAAATCTGAATATCCCTTCAGAATAAAAAAAAATCTTATTCCGTATCCGTTCTAGAAAAACCAGAATTCTGGAACTCTAGATATCAGAAAAATCCGAATCGGAAATCTTGAATTCCAGATCTGGATTTTTTAATCAAATCTCTTATATAGCACTTCATTATTCTTTAAAAAAATATCGGATCGGAAAAATGGATTTTTCCTATAAAAAAAATTGGAATCCGAATTTTATAAATCCCATTCTGGTTCCAACCAGGTATCCAGTTTTAAAAAACATTCGGATCGATTTTTCCGATTTTCAAAAACCCATACCGGATATCCGGATTTTCATAAAAGAAATTCGGAATCTGAATTTTTTACACACCCCTAGTTCTAACATTTCAATTTAGGTCGTTTTACATTCTTGGCTCAATTCAATCCAGTTCAAGTCGTTTCAAGAATAGTCTTAAACAGTTTGTTCCTAATTCAGGAATAGTTCAACCCAAGCTTGAGCCATTTTGGTCAGAATGAAACCAACTTAATGAAAAGTTACAATCTTTTTTCCAGATTATAATTGGGTTATTTCAAATTCTTCTATTTCATCTATTTTTGTCAAAAGTCAACACATATTACTCATTACACTTCTTTGTTTGTAATTAAAATGATAAGTCTTATACTCTTAGGGTATTTTGGCCAATCTTTTATAAAACTATTTCTATTTCTAAAAAGTGGTTTAGTAGATACTATTTGTGTAGAAACACATGACAAATATAGATTTGTTTGGCCTAATATTTTGGAATTGATTTTAAAAAGTGGAAACAAATTTTTTATGTTTGGCCTACAATGAGGCTCCAACAACTCCAACAAGTTTCATTGCTCAAACCACCATACAACCACCGCTTGAAGCTCCTAGACCCTAGCCCATTGCAACTCCATCCAACACCCCACTTCAGAACCCTTTCCACAATCCTATCCACCACCCCACTTTCCAACCCTTGCCACAACGCCAGCCACGACCCACGACTCTAACCCTACAAACTCTAACCCTAAGGCACGACCCACGACTTTAACCCTACAAACTCTAACCCTAAGCCACGACCCGAACCCTAACCCACGGCCCCAGCCACGAACCCACTAACCCTAACCCACGAAAATCAATCCAGCCACAAACCCACTAACCTTAACCTACGAAAACCATCCACAACCCCGTCCACAAACCTACAAATTCTTAACCCACGAAAACCAGCCACAACCCTACGAACCCAATAACCCTAACCCACAAACCCCAACCCCACAACCCTACAAACCCACTAACCTTAACCCACGAACCCCATCCACTAACCCACGTGCCTTGCGAAGTGGTGTGGTGGTTGAGTGGAGTTAAAAGTTTTCTTGGGTGATTGAGTGAATAACTACAAAATATAGTTTCTTGAGAAATTTTTTTTTTAAAGCTTGAAATTGGAGCTTCTACTTCTAGTCTATCTATAAGTCATTTTGGACTTCTTAAGAAATAGAAACAATTCCCAAAATACATAATGTTTGGCCTAGGTATTTTTTTGGGTCATTGAAACACTCCAAGAATCTTGTTCAAACACATACTTATATACTTTAATCATTGATGTAGGGGTACCCTCGTGCTCATAGTCGACAAGGTTCTAGGCAGCACCAGCAACTGGAGAAGAAGATGAGTGGAACTTTGAAAAAATAGAAACCCAAACAAGCGCTCAATACTCGACATCCCATAAGAAAGGTAGTATTGGAGGCGATCGTTAAAGCAACTGTAAGGTGCTAGCTAATGTGTGGGTCAGAATCCTAGATCAATACCATGAATCAAAGAAGGTGGTGCTAGTTCCTAGTATGCAAGTTGTGCCTAGATCTTCACCCTTCTTCAAGGCAATATTGCTAGAGCCGATGGAGAAATGAAGATGCCTACTTGCTACTATGATGGCATCACAAATCGAAAGGATCATATATATATCATCCTATGTGGTGTAAGGTGTTCCAGATAAGCTTATGTGACATAACACAAAGCTGGTTTAAGTTGATACCGGTAGGGTCGATCACTAGCTGGTAAGAGATAGCAACTCGCTTTCTAACCCACTTTGTTAGTAATAAGAAGAGGTTCTGATTATCAGGTGAGCTAATGGGGTTACAGCTAAAGGATGGAAAAATGTAGTGAGAATTTACAACTTTGTTCAATAAGGAGCCTGTAAACATACCAAACCTACAACAAGAGGTTGTCATCCTAGCACTGATGAGTGGACTAAAGGACGGTTCATTCTGACAATACCTACGGTGCTAGACATTTAAGACCTTAGTAGAAGTGTTGGGAAAGGCCAATGATTTTATAAGGGGAGACGAATTCAGAGAAGTGATAGACAAGCAAACTGACATTAAGTCCCCAACAGAGTGACACGATAAACACGACTTCCGTAAAGACTCCATGGTCACGCTAGGAACTCTAGGAAGGATTTCCTTTTATAGGTGACAAAGGGAAGCTAGGATGTTTGGCAATAAGCCAAGACCAGCCATGTATTCAAGTTATACACCACCAAACACACCAATACAATTTGCTTAAGCAAGATATAAGTATGGCAACACCTAAAGAAGATGACAACCATGGTTCAAGATAAGAACAAGTGATTCAATTTTCATGGTGACTATGGACATATGACGGAGGCATGCTACAACCTGAAAGTCAATATAGAGGATTTGATGAGGAGAGGATATTATACCCAGTATAGGAAGGATGTTTGGACAAAAGAGGATAGAGGTTAATAAGGGTGGAAGAGAGACCACATTTCACATATCCATGTGATAAATGGAGGGCCTCTCTATGGAGGGACTGTCGGTGGAGCAAAGGTGAGTTAAGAGAAATAAGACACACCATCAAATTTAACGAAAGGAAGCACTGGCTGAATCCGCCATCCTCTCCCTCTATGTCTTTCTCATTAGAAAGTTACAGGGCAATTGTGTAGCCACTTGTTGATCCTTTAGTAATTAACGTGAAAATTGCAAACGTCGTGGTGCACAAAACCTTTGTAAATGGCGGTAGCTCCACCAACATATTGTTTAAGGAAGCTTTCGAAAAACTAAAGATGGGAGAAAAGTACCTGAAGCCAGTAAACTATGCATTTAGCAGCTTTACCGATCAGTCAGTGGTCCCGAAAGGAGTAATAAAGTTATTGGTAAAGGTTGGAGAGGGGAAGGCTGCTAAGATTCTGATGGCTGACTTCTTGGTGGTGAATATCCAAGCTGCATATAATGTTATCTTGGGAAGACCATTGATGAATGATATGCAAGCAGTGGCATCAACCTACCACTTAATAATGATATATGTTTCAAACGAACGAAAGCCAAATAAGGTGAGAGGCAACCAAAAAGTAGCAAGAACTTGTTATGTCACGACTTTGAGAGGGCCAAAATCGGCAAGGGTAGAGGCCAAGGTAGAAAGGAATAAAGAGAGGAAGGGAAGAAATTAAGTTAAAGATCTTGACATAGGCATATTTGATGACAATAAGTTTTGAAGCCGAAAGGGGAAACAAAAGAGATAAACATAAGGGGAGGACAAGAAGGAAAGATCGTGAAGATAGGGTTAGAGCTACATGGGGAGCTAAGGATTAATATCATTAACTTACTCTAAGAGCATCGATATGTATTTGCTTTCTCAGTAGATGAGATGCTGGGAATTGACCCACAGATCATGGTTCATAAGTTAAATGTTGATGAAGATGCCAGACTAGCAAAATAGAGGAAGAAAACCTTTTCAACCAAAAAAAAAAAAACAAAGCTATTAAGAAGGAGGTTGATAAGTTGCTAGCAGTTGATCTCATTAAACCATGTGATTACTCAGAGTGGCTGGAAAATGTGGTGATGATAAAGAAGGAGAACGGGCAACGAAAAATATGCGTTGACTTCACAGATTTGAACAAAAGTTGTCCTAAAGGTTGCTACCCCTTGGTAAGAATTGATTAGTTAGTGGATTCCACTTCTGGACATGCCATGATCAGTTTTATGGTTGCCTTCTCAGGTTACCATTAGATAAGTTTATTTGAACCAGATTGAAAGAAAACAATTTTCTTCATAGATGCCGGAGTGTATAACTACAAGGCCATGCCCTTTGGTCTAAGAAATGCAGGAACTACGTACCAAAAGTTGGTCTACAGGGTCTTCGTGGACCAAAAGGGGATGAATATATATTTATATGTGGATGACTCAATAATCAAGACTAAAACTACTCAGGAATATGTAGCGGACCTCTGAGAAACTTTCTAGACACTTATAATATATAACATGAAGCTGAAACCTAAAAGTGTGTTTTAGGGGTAACACCGGGGAAGTTCTTTGGATTCATGGTTAGTGAAAAGGGGATAGATTCCAACCCCTACAAGATGAAGGCAGTGGCTAAGATCCCGGAGAGCGGAACAATTAAAGATGTCCAAAAGCTGACAAGAAGGATGGCAACATTGACTAGATTTATATCTAAGCTAAGTCTGCTGGCAAAGCTTTGCCAACTTTTCAGGTACTGAGAAGGAACAAAACTTTGAATGGATGAATAAGCATCATGTGACTTATGAAGAAGTAAAGGCTCGTCTTCATAAGTTGTCAACTATGACGAGGCCAGAGATAAGTGACATATTGCAGCTATATGCATCTGCGTTCTAGAAGACGGTATCATCGGCGTTATTGGTTGAGAAAGATGGAAATCAAAGACCAGTATACTTTGTTAGTCATGTGCTAGACAATACAGAAAGACGCTACACACTGTTGGAAAAATTGGCATACTCTATAGTGATCACGGCAAGGAAGTTGAGACCCTACTTCGACGTGCATCTCATTCAAGTGCTTACAAATCAACTGTTGGATAAGGCTCTCATTAAGGTGGAAACATCTAGGTTGATGTTAAAATGGGCAGTAGAGTTATCAAATTTTGAGATCAAGTTCACGCCAATAACAACAATTAACGCGCAAAAACTGATAAACTTCATCATGGAATTGGAGAATGTGGAGGAGGACACAAATAACATTTGGTTAATTGCAGTTAACGGATCATCCTCTCATGTGGAGTTAGGGGCCAAAGTCCTCATAGTGGCACCAGATGGTACGAAACTGCAATACGCATTAAAATTCTAGTTCCACGCCTTGAATAACGAGGTAGACTATGAGGCTACCATTGTGGGGATCCATCTATGCTTAGCATTAGGGGGAAGAGGGTACAATTGCAAACAGACTCATAGTTGATTTCCAGACAAAAAGGCGAGTTAGAGGCAAAGGAGCCATAAATGTAGAGGTACAGAGATAAGTTGAAGAGCCTTGTTGCTATTACCCAAGAAACGATAACTCCAAAGCTGACATGTTATCCAAGATGGCAAGCTCAATGATACAAGATATGGAAGGAACCATCATGATGGAAGTATGGAAACAAAAGGTTATAAATGAATAAGTCACATAGGCATGCCTTTTGATATCAACAAACCCCCATGAATGTACCACGACATGCAAGATTATATTGAGCAAGGGAGCTTGCCAGCAAATGCAAAAGTGGCAAAACGGATACAAAAGAAAGCAAGTTGGTTATGTATATTCCAAGGCCACTTATACAAGAAGTCTTTTTCACTACCCCTGCTTATATGCGTGACGTTAAATTAAACCAAAGAAGTTATGGAAGAGATATATGAAGGAGTGTGCATAAACCATATAGGTGGGAAGACGCTATCATTGAAAGCTCTCAGAGTCGGGTACAACTGGCCGACAATGCTAAAAGGTGCTCAATCATATGTTAAGAAGTGTAATAAGTGCCATAAATTTGCCTCTTGATACGAAACAAGGTGATAACTTCGAAGGTTTGATAATGGCTTCTACAAATGATGCAAGTATGGGAGAAATAATGGCTTATGGAGATTCAAGACTTTTGGGATCTTCAAAGACATCATCATGGGTGTGTATGGTAACACATGAAGGTACTTGATCATTTGAAGCAAAGAAAAGAATGGCGGAATTAGGGGAATAAGTTGGTTTTGCCTATGAGTTTTTATCCCATTTCACTTGATAGGGTTTTTCTCATATTAGGCATAAAGTCTTGTATTTCTTGAAGTGTCTTAATCTTCATTTACAGCCTTATACACATGAATAATGACTTCTTGAAGGTTTCTCGATTAAAAGATTGAATCTTGAAAGGTTTCTTGAAGATTTGAAGAAAAACACAAAAATTGCGCAAATCTTAAAGAATTGCGTGTGGCGTCAATTTGGACGATCTTCCATGGATTTCGGTAGATCATATTTTTGTGTAATTCTGGTTGTAATTTGTTGATTATCTTGATTAGCAAGGTATGAGTAAGTTTCTTAGGATATTTTTTTGTTTAGATATAATTTGTTAGAATTTGTTAGCAAGTTGAGCATGACATGTAGTGATGATGTGGCATTCTTATCTTGTGAGTCATGGATGAGTCACTAGATTAGGACGATTTTAGCTATGTTGTGCATGTGTGTTTTAGCTTAGTTTTGATAGGCTTAGAAGTCTAAAGTATCCACTTAGACGAAACTGAAGAAGGAGATGAGGAGACGTTTTGTTCCTTAGGATTACGAGCAAGGCAACTTTATAAAGATGCATACTTTAAACCAAGATCGAAAATCAGTTGAAGAATATACATCTGAATTCCTCAACTTGATCACCATCTGCGATCTAGAAGGAAAGGAGGATCATCAAGTTGCTCGTTATGTTGCTGGCCTAAATGAAAGAATAAGAGAAAAGGGGGAATTACAACCTTACTGGACTTTTGATGAAGTTTGCAAGGTTGCATCTAGGGTTGAGAAGCACTTTTCGAAAAAAACAGTTACTTTTTCGAAACCCTTTGTGAAGAAGGAAGGTGCTGTTATTCCTTATAAACAAAATTTCGATTCCACTTCGAAACCTCCTTTGTATATCAAGGATAAAGGCTCTGCTACTAAGCCTCCAAACCCTGAACAAAGTACATGCTTCAAGTGCAAAGGTCAAGGTCATATCCAGAAGGATTGTCCCCAAATTGGGCAGATGATGTAAACTTTGAAGAAGAGGAGAATGAACGTCAACAACAAGAAGATGGCGTGAATTATGATACACGGGAAGAGGAGATTGAAGAGATTACTCCTGAGGTGAATGGCCAGAGTGTAGTTCTCCGAATGGTTTTGCAATCCAAACTTGCGCCGCCTGCAGAGAACCAGAGGGATAAGATTTTCATCACCAGGTGTAATGTTCTAGGAAGATTGTGTGATCTAATAATTGATTCAGGTAGTTGCACTAATGTGGTCTCTACTGTATTGATCAACAAACTGGAGATTCCTACCACTGAACATCCTCAACCTTACAAGTTACATTGGCTCAGTAACACAAGTGACGTCAAGGTGAATAAACAAGCTCTGGTTAGTTTTAAGATTAGAAATTTCGTGATCAAGTGCTTTGTGATGTATGTCCTATGGATGCGTGCCATATATTGCTTGGAAGACCGTGGCAGTATGATAGATTTATACAGTTTGATGGTAGAACAAATATATACATCATTAGAAAATAGGCACAAGGGAAACCAGTTGCATTGAAACCTTTGAAAGGCTCAAAATTTTCGAAGGATGTGAGCAATAAAAAGGGTGTTTTGTTGATTGATGAGAAAGCCATAGCGCAAGAGGTGAAGAATTGTGAGAAGTTCTATGTGTTAATGGCTAAGGAAGTGCAAGAGAAAGCAACGAGTATCCCTCGTGAGTTGCGCCCCTTATTGCACAAATTTGAAGACATATTTCCTGATGAATTGCCACCACGGTTGCCACCCATCAGAGGAATTGAAAATCAGATTGACTTGGTTCCTGGAGCTCAGATTCCTAATAAACCAGCTTACAGGTGCAATCCATAAGAAACTAAAGAGATTTAACGCCAGATTGAAGAATTGATGGCAAGAGGGTATGTTAGGGAGAGTATGAGTCTATGTGCAATACCAACATTGATTGTTCCTAAAAAGGATGGATCATGGAGAATATGCATTGATTCTAGAGCTGTGAACAACATCAACATCAAATACAGGTATCCTATTCCTCGTTTAATTAGATGATTTATTAGATGGATTGTTTGGCTCACAAGTGTTTACTAAGATTGATTTGAGGAGTGGTTACCATCAGATTCGAATGAAAGAGGGTGACAAGTGGAAAATAGGATTCAATACTAAACTAGGACTCTATGAATGGTTAGTTATGCCTTTTGGTCTTACTAACGCCCTTAGTACTTTTATGAGATTGATGAATGAAGTTTTGAAACCTTTCATTAGGAAGTTTGTGGTTGTCTACTTGGATGATATACTATAGTGCAAGTGTGGAAGATCATCTGCAGCATCTAAGAGAAGTTTTCGAAACTTTAAGGAAGCAGAAGTTGTATACTAAGCTCAAAATATGCTCGTTCATGGTCACTAGTGTGATGTTTCTAGGTTATATTGTTTCTAAGGATGGTGTTTCAGTTGAACCTTTGAAAGTAGAAGCTATTAAATCATGGCCAGTTCCCAAAATTTGTGACTGAGGTGCATGCTTTTCATGGTTTAGCTTCTTTCTATAGAAGATTTGTGAAAACTTTCTCTTCTGTAGTAGCTCCTATGACCGAGTGTATTAAGAGGAATAAGGAGAAGTTTGAATGGACTAAAGATGCGCAAAAGGCATTCGAATTAGCGAAGAAATTGCTTTGTCAAGCTCCTATTTTAGCCTTACCAGACTTTTCGAAACCTTTTGAAGTTGAGACAGATGCTAGTGGCTTAGGGATTGGTGCAGTATTGGTTCAAGGTAAGCGACCTATAGCTTATTTCAGTGAGAAATTGAATGGAGCAAGGTTGAACTACTCCACCTATGACAAGGAATTCTATGCTATTGTTCGAGCATTGGATCACTGGAGTCATTATCTGCGACCAAGTCACTTTGTATTGCATACTGATCATCAGGCTCTGAAGCATATCAATGGCCAACATAAACTCAATCCAAGACATGTTAAGTGGGTTGAATTTTTGCAGTCTTTTCACTTTTCATCAAAGTACAAAGAAGGCAGATCTAATGTGGTTGCTGATGCTCTATCAAGGAGGTATGCTTTAATTGGTGCTCTATCAAGTAGTTACCTTGTCACAAGACTGATGATGTTGTGAATGTTGCAGAATTGTATTTTTGAGACATTTTTAGGTTACATGGGGTGCCGAAAACAATTGTAAGTGACAGGGACACGAAATTCATGCGTTATTTCTGGAAATCATGGTGGCGTTTGATAGGCACGAAACTACTTCTTATGATCCACAAACAGATGGTCAAACTGAAGTCACAAACAGAACCCTAGGCGTTCTACTTCGTGGATTGGTAAGCAAGACACAAAAGGATTGGGACTTGAAGTTATCTCATACAGAGTTTGCTTATAATCGTTCTCCTACATATGCAACTAAGCATTCATCTTTTGAAGTTGTTTATGGAGTCAATCCTAAGCTACCCATTAATTTTGTGGCTATTCCGAAAGGTGAGCTCGTTTATAAAGATGCTTTAGCTAAAGTTAAATATATGCAGAAGTTACATGCACAGGTTAGAGCAAGAATTGAGCATGTGAATGATATCTACAAGACAAGAGCTAACAAACATAAAGTCAAACACACATACAAGGAAGGTGATTTGGTATGGTTACATCTAAGGAAGGAAAGGTTTCCTAATCAAAGGAAGAACAAGCTAATGTCTAGGTGTGATGGACCATTCAAAATCGTGAGCAAGATAGGGGACAATGCATATAAACTTGAATTGTCAGGTGAATATGGTGTGCATGCTACGTTCAACATTAGTGATTTGTCTCCTTATGTTGCTGATGATCAACTTCGAGGTTTGAGGACAAACTCTTTTGAAGAAGAGGAGGATGATACGAAACAAGGTGATAACTTCGAAGGTTGATAATGACTTCTACAAATGATGCAAGTATGGGGGAAATAATGGCTTATGGAGATTCAAGGCTTTTGGGTTCTTCAAAGACATCAGCATGGGTGTGTATGGTGACACACAAAGGTACTTGATCATTTGAAGCAAAGAAAAGAATGGCGGAATTAGGGGAATAAGTTGGTTTTGCCTATGAGTTTTTATCCCATTTCACTTGATAGGGTTTTTCTCATTTTAGGCATTGAGTCTTTTATTTCTTGAAGTGTCTTAATCTTCATTTACAACCTTATACACATGGATAATGACTTCTTGAAGGTTTATTTATTAAAAGATTGAATCTTGAAAGGTTTCTTGAAGATTTGAATAAAAACACAAAAATTGCGCAAATCTTAAAGAATTGCGTGTGGCGTCAATTTGGACGATTTTCCATGGATTTTGGTAGATCATATTTTTATGTAATTCTGGTTGTAGTTTGTTGATTATCTTGATTATCAAGGTATGAGTAAGTTTGTTGGGATATTTTTGTAGATATAGTTTGTTAGAATTTGTTAGCAAGTTGAGCATGGCATGAAGTAATGATGTGGCATTCTTATCTTGTGAGTCATGGATGAGTCACTAGATTAGGACGATTTTAGCTATGTTGTGCGTGCGTTTTTAGCTCACTAGTGGAAAAAATGGATTTTGTTGCGGAAGATTTGTTGCGGTTTTCTGATAACCGCAGCAAATAGTTCCCTTTTATTTTTTTTTAAGCATTGAAACTATTTGCTGCGGTTCAACCGCAGCAAATAACCCAACTAAAAAAACCGGATAAAAATGCCCAAACCCAAGCCCATATTAAAACCAACATATATATAAACCCACCCCCTTATTTTTCCTATCACTCGTCTGATCTCCCTTTCAACCCTAATTTCCTCTCTCCCTCTCTAACCCTAATTTATTCTCTCATTCTCGCCTCTTTCAATTCCATCCCGCCTCTTCCTCAGTCGACCATTCTCTTTCTCGTTCCCATGTGAGAGGTAAAAATCTCTATTTTGAGTGAATTTTTTCCGGCATTAAATTAGTTTTTTTATGATTAAATTAGTCATATATCTTCTGATTTCTTTGAAGATCAAAGATCGAATGTCAAAGGGAAGATCATATGTCAAAGGTCAAGTGATTTCGCGATGACGGTTGATTTCGCGAGGATATGCGGTTGCGTAGTTGGTTGTTTCAGAATTTCAAAGAGGTTGAATTTCTTAATTTTGATTGTTTTAATTTAATTTGGCTGAAATGTTGAGTTTTTTGTTGAATTTTTCTGTTGTATTGAATTTGTAGGTGTCGCAATTGTTTGGTTTTGAAGAGGTTGATTTTCCTGTGCTCGAATCCGAGGGATTGTTTATTCGGAAAGCAGGAGAAGAAATCAAGGATCAGGTTATTCATCTTGTTAAAATTGTTGTGCTTTAGTTTCTAAAGTGATTGATAGTTGTTTACTTGATTGATTGTTTGTGGTTTGATTTTAATGTGAGGAAGGTAATGTAAATTGTGAGTTGCTAATAGGATATTACACTAGTGAGGAAGGTAGTGATATTGTGTCGTTTCGTCGGAAATGTACTATAAATGTGATTGTTTGTGGTTTGATTATACGCATTTGTTGTTTTGTTGTGGACTATAAATGTGTAGTCTTTTAATTCGAAGTAGTGTAAGCGGTTTGTGTATGTTTATGTGATCGTCGACGCTTTTTCCCTGACATTGAGCTGTTGTGGAATGTGTGTTTGTTTTAGTTTATTAATTCACTTGTAAGCAATATGTAAACAATAACTTTACTTTAGTTAGTTAATTTTAAAAAATAGTGTGTTTGCTTTTCAATTCTATAACTCTATAAGATTGAAGTTTGGCAGTTTGGTCCTTGAGCTTACCCAGTTCATGACTATCCCAAGAAAGGTTTTATTATGTTAATCAAATATGGAATTTGATTTTTTTTCGTGATTATTGTTTATTGTTCTTCAACTGTTATTGTTTTTTTTCGTTTTGATTGTTGCGGTTTTCGTTTTAATTTAGGGTTGATCTGTGTTGGGGGTTTTAGGGGTGGTTTTGTGTTAGATGTTTTATGTTGGGGCATTGAAAGAGTGAGTGTGTGAGTGAGAGAGTGAGTGTGTGATACCTGGGTTACGGGTTTGTTTTGGGTGGGATACCTGGGTTACGGGGTTGTTGAGGGTGGGTTTTCTGAGTTACGGGTTTAATTTATTATTGTTCCGAGTTCTGGGTTTGTTTGAGGCCTTTCAAGTTGGTTGTTTGATTTTTTTTTAGAATTCCTTACAATATATTATTTACTTACAAGTTAATCATCTTGTAGCAACTGTGCTTATTATCTATTCCTCTTGTAGTCGTGTCTTGCTAAATTATATGTAAGCAATCTAAGCAAGCTAAGCTTATAATATGTGGAATCTCAGAAGATACTTTGGATGAGAAGTCCAGTACTTGCCCAACATAATGCTTGTTATTGTAATATGTGAAATCTTCTGTAATTGCATAATCCTTAACTTTACCTAAAGCGCACTTGTTTCATCCTGCTTGCAATTGTGTGATGAGTGTAGGAGATTCTCTGGTATATACTTGTATGTTAGATTAGCTAAGTGCTTTAGTTATAAGAATTGTGTAAAACTTTTTTGTGCTGTATGCATTGTGATATGCTTGAACACTTTCATGAATTTAGCCTATTTGGGATGATTTCATTTGGCGATTAGAGTCAAATATTGACAACCTAGGGGGCTACGAGTATGAAGTTCAACACAACGACAATGGGATTAATAAGCCAAATGTTTGAGTAAATTAAGTTTTTGCCACTGTCCATAAGCAAGGGACCTGAAATTACAGCAACTGTGGTTATTATCTATTCCTCGTTTGTAGTTGTGTATAGCCATATTATTTGTCGTTTTATAGTTCTAATGAGGATACACAAAACAACTAATGTAAAAAGTTCTAAATCAATTGCATGCACTAGAAATTAGTAGTCTAGGACTTTGATGTTGTGTGAACTAGAATTTTAATACATGTCAACTTAAGTGACTCTGCACATGTTTCCTTAGTTTGATTATGTAAATGTTTTGCAGAGCATTGTCAGAGCATCTGTATATCATAAGAAAGACTCACAGTCACAGAGACGGGACTCAGGTTGCCTAAAATAGTCATTGATCTAGAGTCAGGTTCTTCTCGATCTCCTCTCATAATAAGACCTTAAATCCTGAATATCTCTGATCTTGATTTGTTGTTTATTTTCCGGAGTTCGGAGCATAGCTGTTTATGTTCTTGTCTTGTGAGGATGAGAGAATTACATAGAAATATAGTGTGTTGTATGTCTTCCCTTTGTAGGAAAGCTAATATGCCATTTACATTATGTAATGTTTACAGGATTATCTAGTAAAAACATTAGTCTTCCTTTATAGCTTGACCAATCTGGCTTATTAAGGTACGTTGTTATCCGTTTGGCCAATTTTTATCAAGTTCTATGTGATGTTGATGAGGAAAGTAAATTAATTAATTAAAAAAAAATTGCAACAACTCTAGGTTTTGGTATTCAATGTAGTCTATCATGAAGTGTAGTATTGGGTTGAATGTTGGTTGTCCGATTATATCAAATTATGTAATGTGGTTATAGTCTTTTTTTGTTTTTCTTTCACTGATGCTTAATTGTTAATAGGTGCTCTCCACACTTCTGCTGCCGTTATAATGCTCTTTGAAGTGTTTTTTGTAATATAATTGTATTTGAGATTGATGTTATTATTCTAATGCTGCTGTAATGTTGTTATTACAACTATTGTACATATACAAACATTCTGGCTACAATTTAGCATTAAAAAGCAAAAAAAAATTTTTTTTTTTTATTTTTTTGGGTGGTTATTTGCTGCGGTTTTCTAAAAAACCGCAGCAAATAAAGCTTTTTTTTTGGTGGGAAATCCCACTATTTGCTGTGGTTCTTTGTAAAACCGTAGCAAATAGTGGGATTTCCCACCATTTTTTGCCCCCTTTTTGCTGCGGTTTTGACTACAACCGCAGCAAAAAGTCCATTTTTTTGCTACGGTTGAACCGCAGCAAATAATACGCTAGTTTATTGCTGCTGCTCCAAGTGCTGCGGTTAAAAACCGCAGCAAATACCCCTAAAAAAACCGCAGCAAAATTGGATTTTTGTACTAGTGTTAGTTTTGATAGGATTTTGTTGATGATTATGCCTAATAACAATTTCAACATTAGTTTGTAAAATTCAGATTAGTGAATTTAATAAACATTATTGTTTAGAGTTTTATTTGTTTTCTACAAAACAAACACAAAACTGAAGGTGTGGGAAATTTTCGAGTGTGAGGAAATTTCGAACACATTGAGAGTTGGTGCTTAGGCTTTAGACTTTTGTGAGGATAATTTTAAGAATTGAGGGTGCATAGCTTTAATCAATTCACAAAATTATTCGCCCTAGATCGTTTTTCTTGGTGCTTGGCTTTAGAGAAAACCGAACTAGTTTTCTATCATTGTGAGTGGCGATTTTTTTCATCAATATTCACATCAATTCTATAGTCAAGCAGTCGGTAAATGACCTCCAGCCAATCCTGAATCCGGTACCCTTTGCACAATGGGGAATGATGTATTGGAACCACTCCCACAAGCTTCAAAAGGAAGAAAGTTTCTGATAGTGGCTATTGGTTACTTTTCCAAGTGGATACAAGCAGAGGCCACCGTTAAGATCAAAGATAAACAAGTGGAGAAATTCATATGGACACACATAATGACGAGATTTGGCATCCCCTAGGCTATAGTTTTTTTATCACGGTGTGCAATTTGACTGCAACCCAATCAGTGACTATCTCACAAGGTTCAATTTCAAGATGGCCTTCGCTTATATGTCTGCCATCCACAGAGCAATGGGCAAGCAGAGGCTGCGAACAAACAAATTCTAAACGCCTTGAAGAAGAAGGTAGAAGATACCTTCGATAAGTGGGAAAACCTACTTCTAGAGATACTTTGGGGAAATCGTACAACTGAGAAGGGGGCCATAGGAGAGACACCCTTCAAGCTTGCATTTGGTAGTGATCAAGCAAGTGATACCGGGAACATACCGACTTCCAACTAGAAACGGAAGAGAACTACGAAACATATGGAATGCAAGTGTGCTAAAAAAATATCGTGAGAAGTGAAAACATTTTATGGGTGAGAAAAGAATGATATCAACAAAGTTTTGAATGCTTCTGCCTACTTAACTCTCGACAAGGCAAGTAAAATTGGCACATATAAGCCTAGTTTGGCTGGAAAACATGAAACACGTTAACGGTACCCCCATATTTTCAGTCATATAAGGGATGTTAACAATCCTACCATTTTATCAAGCAAACATGAGACAAGTTAATAGTGCCGCCATTTTATCTGGCATATAAGGCACATTAACGGTCTTGTCATTTTACAGGAAAATATGAGACACGTTAGCAATACCGCCATTATATCAGGTATATAAAGCAAGCTCATGGTCCCGTCATTATATCAAGCAACAATGAGGCTAGATATCAACGAACCCTGCCATTTTATCAAGCATACTACAACTTGTTGGAACCAAGGAACTCATACTTGCATGTTAATTATAGAATTTTACATTAGAGTTTACTAATATTTTGCAAGCTTATTTTAATACACATGCACATGTTCTAGTAAATAATTTTAAGACATGTTGCTAGCCACAACATGTCATGGAAGCTAGAATACATATTCTAGCATGCATTGACTGGTTTGAATGCAGGAGGGAAACAACAATAATATGGATGTGATTTTAGGAAAAGCAAATCCATTGCATTACAACAAAATGCAATATTTAACAAACAAAGCAACACAAAGAGATACAACAGTAGGGGCTTGTTAGCAGGGTACAAAGCTAACCAACATGCCAGCCAGTGAAATTGAATGTGCAAAAAAAAAAAGAGACGAATATAGAGTTTCAGAGCAATAAAATACAACAAATTGTAAGATATCAAGGGCTTAACAGTAGGGTACAATGCTAACCTACTTGTCAGCGTTAAGAAGAAATATCCATTTTGTCATCTACAATTACCAATACTACTGACAAGGCGACCATTGACAACCCAACAAAAGGAGGATCAATATTAACTGCATGAACCTATAGAGGATGCCGGACTAATAAAGGGTAGCCCGAGATCTCATGGCTAAGTGATGTCGGCTTCAATAGCTTCATTTGCATCGGTTAGTAGCATGAAAATTAGTTACATGCTAATCTACCCCAGCCGTGATCATTATCATCAATATCTTCCACTTGATCCCAGTCAAACTCTGGAGATACTTGCTTTACGCATCTCATGGCTACCACCCAACCTCCACCATAGCGCAGAGTGAGATAACGATGGAAGGCATCTGTAATACCCCATATTTTCACGTATTTTAAAGAGTTATTTTCGAATTTTATATGTATGTTTTAAATATTTTTATTGAGAAATTAAATTCAACAAACATATTAAAGAAAGGAAATTTAAATAAATTTTATTCAAAGTAGTTATTTTATGTTTATAAATAATATTTTATGTTTTATTAATTATTTTGAAAGTTTTCTAAAAATAAAATATTTAGAGTTTCCTAAATTGTTTTAAAACAAGGGCATAAAAGTAATTTCAAACATAATGGGTATTTATGTAATTGCACCAAATCCTACTTTGGGACCTATAAATACCCCTTAAAACCTAAAATTTCATATTTAATTTGCAGCTCAGTGATTTAGGATTCCAAAAAAATTTTGAGAGAAAAAAAAAAGATTTCGAACAAAAAAAAGGAGGAAAGTCGGAAATTTCCGAAGAAGAGAAAAAAAAACTACAGCCTTGCCCCGTCGCCACCCTCCTCACCATCACTCCTCCCCTCACCGTCGTCCATGCTGCCGCGCCACCACCAGCAGCCCACCGCCGGTCACCCTCTTTCCCCCACTTGCAGGTATTTTCGGACCTTCTTAAAAAAAATTACTTCTCTTTTTCTTTTTGATTCAATCCTGCAAATTCATGTTTATAATTATGATTAATCATATTTTTATAGTTTTAATCATATTTTTATAAAGTTGTGACTTAGTTTAAAGTATGAATTTATTTGATTGATCATGAAATTTTAAATTTGGATTTATGAAATTATGAAATTTATGATTTTATGGTTTTTAATGATTTAAACTTCAATATTATGATCATTAATTGTTGTTGGGTGAATTTATGATGATTTTATGAAGTTTAGATTGATTTTGAAAGGTTTTAAACATGAATTATATTGCTGTCCAAATTTTGCAATCATGAAAATCAATGGTATAAATATTATGAACATGTTTTATCTTATGAAAAACTATTCTAAAGCATACATTTGATTCATGATGATGTTAGTGGATTGTAGAAGAGTTTTATGATGAATTTATGATATTTTAATGAGTTTTTAATGGGTTTTAGATAAACAAATAAAGCTGTAAATTTTTAGTAACACATATTTATGCCCAATAAAAATAGTAACATGTGACATAGTAGGTTATAATTGTTTTCAATGCATCTAAGTATTGTATATTAATCTTAGGACATGACTATGGTGTTTTATGATCAAAATATGATATTTGGAAAGGTTTAAGAGCGTTTTTGAGGAATTTTATTAGGCTGCCATTTTTGGAAAATTACCGAAATAGAAAAATTAAAATAAAGTATGGAATTGAATAGACACCATATAGGGAATGTTTTGGACAAGTTTCCAATGTAGAAAGTTAGTTTAGAGTTGTTGTAAAACTTAGTGAACAAGGTATTAATTTAGTTTCGGTTTCTCTATGTAGGAAACTACGATCTAGTTGACTTTTAGAAGTTGTGGCGGATCACCACTACAACACAAGGTACGGAAGTAATAAAGACAGACAAAGAAATTAGAATTCATGCTTGGTTGATCTTATATGCTATGTTGTTGTTGCTTGATTTAATTGCGAATTACATGCATGCCAAGTCTATGAAAATATATTTGAGATGCATGATTTTATATTGTTTTGACATTCCACATTTATAGTAATATAATTCTTCGAGATTGAATTGGAGTGTTATAATCAGTTTAAAAGTTGGCCAATAGCTTATTGAAGAAGAAAGGAAGTTATTTAAGTTGATTGATTGCTTAACCAACAAGGAAAGTAGTTTGTGAATTTTTATTCATTATTCACATAGTTAATAGAAGTTAATGAGCAAACATTTTTATACATGTTGCCACTCACAGTTTAATGTGTGGTCAAGGAAAAAGATAAGTAGTTAGCCACTCACAGTTAATGTGTGGTAAAGGAAGTTTAGTATAATTAAAGGACAAATATAAGATGTTTTTAGAATCACTTTAAATCAAAGATAATTAATATGGCGTGCTTGATTTTATGCATGTTTTCTGTGATGTTATATGTGAGTCATAACATTGCTAAACCGGTTAATCACGTAAAGTGAAAGAGGATTCGCACCAAAACTTTTGGAACGTATATACCTTGAGTATGAACAATGGAGGGAGTCGCATGGAACAGTGATCTATGACTTCTAATGGGAGTACAAGACGTTGTACTTTCATTTATATTTTTAATGCGTTGGAATTCCGTCACTTTATGTGACATAGGTAATACCTTCTTGGAGTTGCTGCCAAGTTGGTGCCCAGTAGGGCGATTTTAAAGGAAAGGAAACCCGTTCGATGCGAAGTCCAAAGTTTAAATATAATAATTAATTGTTTAAGTCGAGTCTATGCACAGGTGAAGAGTTGTTAACGGTAAGATGTATGTATGCATTAATTTTATTTTATTTTGTTCATGTTGCATAGTCTTTAGTAGTTATGTACTCAGCTTTGCTGACTGTTTGTTTTGTGTGCATGGCTTTGTGTTGGACTTGGCCCTACGATGACACACTTGTTGGCGAGTAGTTGTCCAGAATAAGAGAAAGCTACAGGTACAAGTGGGCATAAGTCATTCATGTTGGGCTGGAATGAGAGTGCTTGCATTGTAGTGTTCGTTGTGACCTAATTTAATTGCTTATGGAGTTATTTAACTATTATTGGATGATGTTTTTATTTTCGAAGTTTAAGGTTTTGGTTTTGAAGGGCCATTAATATGGTTCTGAAGTGTAATAAGGTTTTAAGTTGATTTTCTTTTGGTTGTTGGTTTGTTTTTAGTTTTGGGATAATTTTTGAGTTCAAGTTTTAAAGATTGGTATTGATTTTTAAAGATTTCTGCTGTAGTACTATGATATATGCCTTAGCCGTTATCAAGGTGGTAGTAATGCTTTGGTTTTTCGTAGTTATTTTAGAGTTTTGTTTATTGTTATTCTTTATTATTTGTATTATGTTACAAAATAGAGAAAATGAACAATAAAAGAAGAAAATAGTAGATAGTATGTAATCTCATTCTCACTCTATTCCATGAGCCAATATTACATATTTATACACTTGATCATAACTAAGCTAGTAACTTCTCCAAGAATATTGAAGAGACACCATAATGTCTTGAGAGTTACATAGGAGTTAAGACACAAGGGAATTACAAAGAGATGTAATAACACAAGATGTTACAAGAGAAGTGTAAATAATATGGGTTTACAAAGGAGTAGTTACACATGGGGATAATGGACAAACACAATAATGTTCCGTAACACTCCCCATTGGATGTCCATTATTGAAAAGTATGCCTAGTTAAAACCTTACTAGGAAAAACCCAGTGGGACAAAAACCTAGTAGAGGAAAAAGAGTACACCACTTTTGTAATACGCGTTAGGATATTGCCTCGTTAAAAACCTCATCAAGAAAACTCAATTTGGGACATAACCATGGTTACGGAAAAAAGAATGCAACGCATATTTTCTCCTCTTGATTAATGCATAACTTGAGGTCTTTCAGAATAATGAATCTTCTAATGTGTAGCTTCACATTTATAGTAGAATAACTTCCAGTTCATTGACAGTTGGACTTCAATCTTTAATACGAGTCATCCTCATTTTCCATACTCTTTAAAATAGTACATATGTTGTGTTTACCCTTACTTTACATTTGTTTCAAGTTGCCATATCCATTAAACTTATGCCTTCTTTTGAAAGTCATATCAAATAACTATTGACAATCAGATATTAATCACAATTGATATGATTTATGGCAACTCGTGATATTATCGAAAACACTATCCAATCTCATGTAAATTAGTAACAACATTTAAGTAATTATATTATATTCTTTTCTTATGGTTCTTCTGGAACATGAGAAAATTATTCTTACACAATTTAATGTGAAAGTTCTTCAATAAATTCAAAACTGATTATCTCCCATATACTCAAACTTCAAGTTGAGTGTTGATAATTCAGTCATCAATATTGTTCAGGAGTTTGATAACAATATTACCATTGTGGTATTCAAAATAATTCGTATATAATTTGAAGGACTAGATATTTAAATATGTCATATAAGTTCTTCTAGAACTTTTATGCATGGTTCACAACATGCTATTAGGATGCCTTCATATGTATAATTTTATCACAAATATATTGTCATTGGAGGATACATTTCTTTCTGTAAGTCTTCATACTGTTGTGAACAAAACTTACTATATTATGGATCAGACAAAATTTCACGTATATCACAATTATTGTATAGAATTATTGCATGTAATATGATGAGATGCAAAATTGATACTAAATAAATTTTGAGCATAAAACACATATGAGTGATGCATCTAACCACTATCTACACATGCAATGAATAATGCCTTTACCTAAAATTCACATATGCATATAAATGTAAGACTAAAATAAAAATGCAAGACACTGTACAGTGTGGATTTCAAAAATTCATTATTTTGTCGGATTTCTGATCCACGACACGCTTGTGATCATCATTGTTAGACCACTGGTCCATGATAAACTTTGGAACATCATTATTGTCAACATCAAAGTGGACGTTTGTTGTAGATCCCTTATGATACGAATATCAACGAGCAAAACTTCGATGGTTTGGTAGAAGGTGCAAAGCAAGATGCAACCATGGGAGAACTAGTGGCTTATGGAGACACGAGACTCTTGGGGTTGGCTAGAGTAAATTTTTACGTGTGCATGGTGACATGCACAAGTTCCCTCACGTAAAAATCAAGCAAGAATAAATTAGTAGTTTAGGAATGTTGAGCTATATGGGTTTTCTTCCCACTTCACTTGATAGGGTTTTCCCATATGGTGTTTTGTGATTTTCTTATTAAGTCTATGAGTCATGGTTGATGGAATCAAGCATGGGGAACACGAAAATGGAGGTTTCTTGAAAAAAAGATCGAAGCTCGCGAGCTCAAAGTTTCTGAAGTTCTTGAAATGGAAGTCCATCAAAATCAAGAAAAATATGGCGGGTTGTATTACGGGATTTTGAAGATTAAAAGATTGGGCAACGATGTGGACGTGTTTTCCGTGTTGTTTGACTTGGTCAACTTTAGTTAGTTGTTGATATATTGTCCTTAACTTTTTTTTCTCAAAATATCTAAATTTAGGGTAGAAAATCAGATTTCAAGCCTTGGTGCGCAAGACTTGTACCGATTTGAGTAGATTTGTTTTCCTAATGTTAGTTTGTTTTACCTTAATTCGTAGGAGTTATCTGGGTATGTTAGGATTTTGTTTTGATATTCACATATTGGGTGACATGTTTAGCTATAAATAGGATGTAAAGTACCTCAATAAGATCAGATTAGATTGATTGAAAACGATTTGTTTTCCGTTTCATTGTTTTATCGTCAAAACAAATTTTGTGAGGATTTCTTGTGAGGATTCGACGATTGAGTGGTGCTATTGAGCTTTATCTCACGTGAGGATAGTCTTAGAGTTTGAGGGTGCTTTGCTTTAATCAAATTCTAACAATTATTCGCCCTAGGACTTCGATTTGTGGTGCGTCGCTTTATCAATTTTGTGTTCTAGTTTATCTTGTGTGAGTGGCGTTTGTTTATAACAAAATTCACATCAACTTTGTGCTCTCGTTAGAGATTTCTTCAATTAATTTCTCATCTCATTTTTCATGGCTCAAGAGGGTGGAGATGAAAATCCACAAGGATTTACGAAGGGTTTGGAGTTTAGCTCAAGCAAAGAATTGCGTATGCAAGGAGATCGACGATTGAAGGCTCGATTAAAGAAGTCTTGACAATCATGGCTTCTACGAAGAAGACCCCACTAAATCTAAGCAAAGGGATGGCTCATCCTCAAGTTCGAGTGAGCGGAAGTGTGAGAAGTGTTCGTAACCAAAGAAAGGATACTCGTCAAGTTCTAGTGACGACGAGACCTAGGTCAACACAAACGCCAAGGGGAAGATGAGGGATGATGATCGAAACCTTAAACTCGAAATCCCTGAGTTTAATGGAGGTATGGATCCTGAAAAGTTTTTAGATTGGATTCGTAGAGTTGAGAGGATTTTTCGTTACAAGGAGTACGATGATCATAAGTCCTACAAATTAGGTGAGTTGAAGCTCACTTTCCTATGCAAGCCTATGCTTGAGGGGTTACAAAGGAAAAGAAGGAAGGAGGGTAGATTGAAAATCTCTTCATGGTCTAAGTTAAGAGGGAGATGAGGAAACGGTTCGTTCCTCAAGATTTCGAACAAAACAATTATTAAATGCATACATTGAAAGAAATAGAAAATCTGTTGACGAATACATTGTGAGTTCGAAAGATTGATCATGGTTTATGACTTAGAAGAGAAGGAGGACCACAAGGTGGCTCGTTTTGTGGCTGTCTAGATGACAACATAAGGGCAGAAGTCAATTACAACCTTATTGGACCTTTGATGAAGTTTGTAGGGTGGCTGCAAGAGTTGAAAAGCAAGTTGCACGTAAGCCAAAAGCATTCTTTAAGACTTACGATCCTAAGGAAAAACGGGAGGCCTTTCCTCAAAAATAACTTTGATAAGGTTACTAACCACCCTTCAT
>PYUH01000168.1:1095848-1139270 GCA_016808085.1 Suaeda aralocaspica
TGTTATTTGGACTGGAACGGAACCCATTGAGAGACGAAGCTGCAGTAATTCAGAAGGCTATGCAAGATGAAAAGTTCAACCCCACTTTACTCATTTCCCATTCAGAGAACGTCGAGCGCGGATGGAGAAAGACCTTGAAGTGGATCAACACTAAAGGGGCCAAAATTACTATCTCAACCGGGGAGGGACAAATTTTCGAAGATTCTGAGTCTGAGTCTGAGTCTGAGTTTGAGTCTTATTTTGAGTCCGAATCCAAAGATCATATTAGTGTCATAGGAAATCTAGCTATATCTGCTCCTTCAATTCCTCCCGTTCCTAATTTAGATTTAAGCTCTAAGGGAATTGAGTCCCTCTTTGATGTACTCCTTGATGATTTCAGTAATTATGCATCTGTTGCTTATCCACGCTCTTCTCCCCACTCCCCTTATAATTGTCTTGCAATAATTAATTCATCTGAAAATTGAGATAATAAAGTTCATGGAAGAATTTGAAAATTGCACGCCTGTAATAGAATAAACTGAATCCATTAATATAGGTAATGAACAAGATATAAAAGAACTAAAAATTAACTTAACTCTTAATTTACAAGAGCGCACAGACTTAATAAACACGCTCAAAGAATTTAACGATGTTTTTGCTTGGTCCTACAAAGATATGCCTGGCATAGATCGTGAAATTGCGGAACACAAAATTCCGCTCAATCCAACAATTAAACCCGTCAAACAAAAGGTAAAACGTATGAAGCCTGACGTTTCCCTCAAAATCAAAGAGGAAATTATCAAACAATTAGATGCTGGTTTCATACGCGTTTCAAAATACCCAAAATGGGTAGCTAATGTTGTTCCAGTTCCGAAAAAGGACGGACGTGTGAGAATGTGAGTAGATTTTCAGGACTTAAACAAAGCTAGTCCTAAAGACGATTTTCCACTACCACACATTGATCTCCTCGTAGACAACACGGCTAACCATGAACTCCTTTCGTTCGTGGATGGCTATGCAGGTTACAACCAAGTACAAATGGCTGCGGAAGACATGGAAAAAACCACATTCATTACCGAATGGGGAACTTTCTGTTACAAAGTAATGCCTTTTGGACTTAAAAACGCTGGAGCAACCTATCAAAGGACTGCTACTACGTTGCTTCATGATATGATGCATAAGGAAGTAGAGGTCTATGTAGATGACATGATTGTAAAATCAAAAGACCGACAAGGGCACATTCCTGCCCTAAGGAAATTCTTTACTAGACTAAGAAAATATAATATGAGGCTGAATCCGCAAAAATGCGCCTTCGGAGTAACATCTGGAAAGTTGCTTGGATACGTAGTTAGCACGCGGGGTATAGAAATTGATCCATCTAAAATCAAAGCTATACTAGACATGCCTTCCCCTAAAAATGAAAAACAAATCCGAGGATTCTTAGGTAGGCTCCAATATATTAGTCGATTCATATCAAAATTAATTATGGTTTGTGAGCCCATCTTCAAGAAATTGAAGAAGGAAGAAAAAGTGGAATGGGATGACAAATGTCAAGAGGCTTTAGAAAAAATAAAAGAATATCTTCTCAAGCCTCCGATACTTATACCACCAATACCTAGAGTCCCTCTAAGACTATACTTAACTATCACTGAAACTGCTGCCGGAGCCATGCTCGCGCAAGAAATAAATGGAGAAGAAAAGGCCATATATTACTTAAGTAAAAAGTTCATCCAGTATGAAACTCGATATTCACAGTTGGAGAAAACTTGCTTGGCCTTGGTATGGGCATCTAAAAAGCTTAGGCATTACTTGCTTTCCCATTCTGTCCATGTTGTGTCCCATTTGGACCCATTAAAATACCTTTTTGACAAGCCAGCACTAAATGGTCGCCTCTCGAAGTGGCTTGTTATGTTGGCCGAATTTGACCTTCAATTTGTCCCTTCAAAAACAATTAAAGGACGAGCAGTGTCAGATTTCTTGGCTGAGTTCCCTCCTAACGAGGAAAAGACGGAAGCATATAACTTCCCAGATGAAGACCTCTTAATGACTGAAGACGATAGTTGGGCCCTCTACTTTGACGGCTTACGTTGGAAGAAGGCCCGGGGCTGGGGTGAGCTGAGGGGGGACAACGTAAGTGAGCGAGGCGCTTCTAACCAAAAGGGGTGCGGAAGTAGGGGTTCTTCTAGTTAGTCCAGATGGTGCACATGTTCCAATATCAGTCAAATTAGACTTCGAAGTTACTAATAATGCAGCTGAATACGAGNCTAATAATGTAGCTGAATACGAGGCATGCATTTTTGGATTAGAGGCATCAGTAGGTCTAGGGATTAAAAGACTAAGAGTATTTGGAGACTCATCACTCATCATAAATCATGTGTCTGGAAAGTGGAAAGTAAGAAGTGCTAGCCTAGCACTCTATCAAACACACTTAGACACCATAACTGAAGACTTCGATGATATCCAATACCAATACCTCCCAAGGGATGATAACCAATTCGCCGACGCCCTTGCTAAATTATCATCAATGATAAATATCCCACATAACCTAGTATCGATAACATTAAGCGTTGAAAGGAGGCAAGAACATGCCTATTGTAACGCTATTGAAGATGCCCCTGATAATGAGAACGAAGTTCCGTGGTATCAAGATGTCCTCAATTACAAAATAAAAGGAGAATTCCCACAGAATTTCAGCCTTCGAACTCAAAGGGCAATAAGTTTATTATCTTCTCAATATATCGAGATTCAGGGTAGATTGTATAAAAGAACCTCAAAGGGGCTTAATTTTCTATGTGTTGACAAAACAAGAGCCAAGCGACTTATGGAAGACACCCATAATGGCGTCTGCGGTCCCCACATGAATGGTAAGATGTTAGCAAAAAAGATAACACACTTAGGATATTATTGGACGACAATGGAAGATGATTGCTGCAACTATGTAAAAACATGTCCTAAATGCCAAATATTTGCTAACTTACAACATTTACCTCCTGTAGAGCTATACAATTATACTTCACCGTGGCCATTCTCCACTTAGGGTATTGATATAGTAGGGAAAATAACGCCCAGTGGTGTTGGAGGACATACGTTCGTTTTGGTCGCCGTTGACTACTTCACAAAGTGGGTTGAGGCAGCCTCATATATCAAAATAACCGCTAAACATGTGGCCAAATTCATTGAACAAAACATCTTTTGTCGTTACGGAGTCCCACATGAACTCATTAGTGACAATGGATCTCATTTTAAGGGAGAAGTAATTGATCTCTTACAACGATACAAAGTACAACATAGGCACTCTTCCCCTTATAGACCCCAAACGAATGGAGCAGTAGAGGCTGCAAACAAAAATGTTGTTGTCATCATAAAAAAGATGGCCGAACATTATAAAGATTGGCCTCATAAACTTCACTTTGCTCTATGGGGATATCGAACTTCCATACGAACGTCCACAGGAGCCACCCCTTACTCCTTAGTGTATGGTATGGAAGCAGTTCAACCTGTTGAGTTGGAGATACCCTCTCTTTGCATAGTCCTAGAAAGTAAAATACCTGAAGCTGAATAGGTTCGGGCAAGGTATGAGGAACTTATTGTCTTAGATGAACGAAGATTAAAAGCTTTGCATCACGTACAAATATATCAAAGACGGATTGCAAAACATTTTAATAAAAGAGTTAAGCCAAGAAACATTAATGAAGGAGATTTAGTTCTAAAAGAGGTACGAGCCCCACCCACCGATCCAAGAGGGAAATTCCGACCCAATTGGACAGGGCTGTATATTGTTAAGAAAATCCTATCAGGCGGTGCGGTAAAACTAATTGACATAGATGGGGCTGAATTTACTCAATTAACTAATTTGGACCAATTGAAGAAGTTTTACGCTTAAAATTACAAGACAATCATGGACTCACACTAAGTCCTACAACATATGGGCCCAATTTGGCTCAATTTATTATGTAAAATGGGCAAATCGAGAAAAGGAAAAGCATCGTAACCCATTCTATACAAAACCAAAAGCTATATATAATAAAAGTAATTAAATAAATAAGAAAGGGGCAGCGCTGAAAATTCAACCGCGCTGACCTTGCAGTGTAACAATTCTAACCGCGCTGCCATGTCAGCGCGACAATTGTAACCACGCTGCACCGTGCAGCGTTATTTTTTCTGTAGCGCTACAACCCCAGCGGTAGAATTTCAACTGCGCTAAATGCATGTTACATTTCAATAGTTTCAGTGAATATCTATGTTTGACTAAACTATTGAATTATGAAAGACCTCATTTAAAGGTTTCACATGATTTTAAGGACCCACGAAGGTTCGATAAAAGGCTCATTCAAGTCTTTTCGATAAAATATATATAATAATTAGAACTACGCACGGCCTGATTCCTTTTGGATACGTAGGCAACTTATTCTAAGTTCGGGCCATTTAAATAAATAATTAGTTTTTATTGGATGAATTATCAATAACTTCTAATGTAAATAACTAAATTTTGTTTGCATGAAAAATAAAAAATAATATTGTCATTCATTAATGTTTTAAGAGTTGCATAATTGAAATCATCAAAACAAAAGGGACTACTTTAAAGCCTACGCTAGTAGTGCACATGCACTTTATTGAAAATGATAAAATAAATAAAGTCAAACACTACTCTTCCTTTTCCTTACGAGCATGCTTTGGGTCTTCATCTACTTCCGGATCTTCCTCCATCCCATTAGGATCATCTTTGAGCTTTTCTTCATTATTCACTTCTTTTGAGAAACCTTCATCAAATTGCTCTTCCATAGGCTTGAGCTTGCTCTCTTTACGAGTCCATACCATCTTTCTTTTCCCCTTACCTTCTATATTTTTTTGGGTCTTTTAATTTAACTTTGGTTGTCCAATTTCCACCCCAGGTAAGGAAGAAGCATTTTTCTTATTTCTTGGACCTAGCCTATCAAAAACAGATCCAGCTTCATTCTTTCTCTTTAAAGAAGTCTCATTCTTTCCCTCTCCCATTGCAATCCTGTTTTTTGGAGCCTTATAGACCTGTGGGCCTTTGGACCTTTCAGTAACTTCAAGGCCCCAGGCCTTATCCCTCTCCTCTTTACTCTTAGCAAGCATCCAATCCTTGTAACTTTGTGATAGTTGAGTAGAACAACCATTCCTCGGAAAAGCCCATCGTGGACGATTGGCCCAATACTTTGTCCATGCGGTAATGGCAGGGCCCCGAAGTTCCAAGCAAGTTGGGGGGTCAGTGTCAAGGCTAGGAATACTTTGTTTCATACCATATTGCCTCAAAAGACGGGTCGGAAAGAAATAAGTAATTTTCGTCAAACCAAGAAGGCGCACATATGGTGTTGACTCATGACTTCCAACCATCTCCTTGATAAACCACCATGGAATGACCCATCTAATTGAAAGACCTCCATGAGACATAAGTGACATCCACTCCGCTAGAGTTTTCCTTGGGAACAAATTCCTCCTCATAGTAAATGATTTGAGGTTGTATTTCATGGCATTAAGGGGTTGTTCGATGGTCTTAAGGCGCTCACTAAGCCAAATCTGCATTAATTAAATAAGGAAATAAATGACAATCCAAGATTGTTACATAGCATTGAATAATTATGGTTTGAAATTACGAAAAAATAGACATTATGGAAGATAAACAGGAGCGCTGGAAACTCTACTACGCTAACAGTTGAGCGTTGCAAAACAAACAGCGCTACAGTGTCAGCGCGACAGATCCTACTGCGCTACACTCGTAGCGTCACAGAATTAGCCACGCTATGACTGATAGCGCTAATTCACTACTGACGCTACGATTCCAACTACGAAAAATCTTCTTTCCTTTTGTGAATTCATAACAATTCATCTATTCTAATTAATATTTTAGCCCAAGGTTAGAATATTGCCTGAAGCAATAGAGGGCTTCCCGAAAAGTGCAATGATGGATTCACTTTGCATGCGTCCAATGCTACGATGGTCTCACCAATCACCATAGGCATTAGAGTACGATCACCTTCGATTTGCTCAACAATTGCAATTAGTGAAGCATTTCCCATATTTCCTCCATCATTAACAAATAAATATCCTGATAGCAAACATAAGCATAAAGCACGTCTTTTGTACCTTTGTATTGTAAAGTTGTCTGAAGGAGAGGAAAATCTTGCAATAATTTTCAAAAGATCACAGTCTTGGCCATTGAGAATTTCCTTGGTCTCGAACTTAGTTAGTCCAAGTAGTCTCTGAAAGTCCTTACCAAACCCTTGTTGAAGGTTAGGTACAGCCGGAAGAGCTTCCACTGGAAAACCAACAATCGCGCTAAATTCTTCCGGAAAGGGGGTCAATTCATTGTTGGCAAAGGTAAAAACATGGAATTGAGGATCCCAAAAATTAATGGCGGCATGAAGGAAATCCCAATTGATACGAGCTTGCCTCAAAGAAAACAAAGCATCCAGATGATAAGCATTGAATTCAAGGCGTTCCTCTACAGACAAAGAAGAAATCCAATGGTTTAACTCACGAATGAAATTTTGAGACATTATTTACCTCCTTCTTTTCTCTCTAACAAAGAAAACTTTTGTAAGGGATTTGGTTGATGAATGTATAATTGTTCGTTCATATATTTAACCAAGATGGTCACTAGGCAACTTCCTATAATTCGTTTTGGGAAATAATGAGAAATAAAGCAGCGTTTCAGTTTTAGTCGCGCTGACGTGGCAGCGTGACAAGGTTTACAACGCTACGACAGCAGCGTGGCAACACTAGTCACGCTACGCGCGTAGCGGGACAATTTTGACAGCGTTTCAAATGCAGCGTCCCAAATCCTCCTGCGATGCATAAAACTTCCATAATCAGCCCATTTGCGAGATTCTTTCTATTCTTTAATTATTTTGGGCGATTTTATTTCTTGAACTTCTTTAAAATTAACTTTTCAAATCATATTTATTTAAACAAAATGAGATATGCCCCCCCTTTCCCCACTAACTAATTTTGGTGATTATTTTTTTGGGAGTAAGTCGGATTAATCCTCCAACACTTTACAAAAAAAAAATAAAAATGAACTAGCATATATGCCCTTGGTTGTCAAATATTAGCATAGAAGCCCAAGGCTTACATATGTTTATAAATCCATGATTACAAAATATTAAATTGAGTTTGAATTAAACTACAAATACAAATGTCAGCAAATTACATGCACCAAAAGCTACTGTGGTGGCCCATAGTCAAAGAAATAATGCATGGCACCAGTGTGAGGAGTATCAGAATCAGTAGAATGTCTTCGATCCTCCTGCTGCATTTGAGTGTTAATCCTTGGTGGTTCATACGACGAAAATTGCCCCATCTCATAAGGAACTCTTGGATATGGCCCTTGGCCTCCACCATAATAATCCCATTCTTGAGCTTGGGACCACCCGCCACCTTGACCATGGTTATAATAGCCAGCATAAGGATCATATCCTTGTTGCGGATTGACTTGCTGACTACTTCCTCCCTCATCTCTATTAGGCTCCTCTTGAGCTCTATTTTCATGATCAAGGATCGGAGGCCGCATTTGTTGACCACTAGTCGGACCTTCCGTAAAAGGGGGACGCCTGTAATGGCCACCCGGAGGACGAGGGGGACGAAATGTCCGGTGTGTTGTATAACGCGGCACAACGTCCTACAAAAGAAAATAATGCACAAAAATTACCCATAGGTGATAAAGACATGAAACTAGAAATAGGGGCAACACATAGGGAAACCTACCCTAGCCATGGTGACGCTCTGGCACGCAAAAGCATGTTTTGTCTTCCTATAAGCAGTGCGAAATGCATTCAATACTTTGATGACCTTGTTTGTAGTTTTCCTAGGCACCTGCAATTAAACAAGTCATTTAAAATTAACAATGAAAAATGTCAGTAATAATAATAATAAGAGTCGAGTAAAGATAAGGACAAACCTAAGGCTTACCATGTCAACATTCTCAGGGATATAAGGAACATCTTCTTCCTCTTCCTCAACAAATGGCACAGTGTCATCAATCAAATTCCCGAAACCATCAATGTATTTGATATTTCGCTCAGGAACTTCCCAACCCTCAATATCATCATTTTTGCACATATAAACATATAAACAAATAAACATATATTTAAAATGAAAATGCGTGAAAAAGGGAAAGGAAAGGTAAGATACCCTAACAAATGTTGGAAAAGGACGTAGCCGAGCCTGAACCCAATTTTTGTAATTAACACCAGCAAAAACTAACTCCTGAGCTGTGAGTCCTCTCAAAAAATCATCCATAGAGGTAGCAGAAACCTTACTCGAGTCTAAGATGAAGACAGGTGGATCCATGAGAGCTAAAGGAATAGGAGAATAAGTTTGACGAACAACACGTTCTCCCAGAAACCAAACAAGTCGCCTACATCCTTTCAAAAGGATCGTGGCTTCCTCAAGAGGTGGTGAAACCTGCACTCCAGGGCTAATATCTGGTATCCCGTCCCATGGACGAAAGATAATCTGCAACAAAAGGAAAATTAAAAATCATTTATTATAGTTATAAATATATATAAATGTATATATACAATGAGTCCTTACTTGCTCTTCAGGAAGGTTATAAATCGATTGGCGTATTACATCTGTCTTATGATGAATGTTAAGCCGTCTTCCCCATCTGCGGCTCACCGGGAACCTCTTAGGTCGGTCATTTATTGGGGCAAGAGTTGGGAAATGTTCAAAATACCGCACCTGAAAAGAAAAGGATAGAAAAGCAAAATAAGATGCAAATAAGTGGATAAGCACATTGTAAAAGAATTTGTTACCTCAATAACTCGAGGAATGCCTCCTAGGGAAGCCGGGACACATTCTCTCTTTAGCGGGTCATCCATGACTCGGGATGTCTTACGCATTTCAGATATTAAATGCACATAACCCGCTTTCCCCCAGCAATAATCTTTGATTCCTTTCAAATCTGACAATAATGGGATAAGAGAAAAGGCCACTCGTTGCCCTTTGTCTGTTAAAAAGGTACTACCAATAAAATATAAAAGGAAAATCCTAGCTCTTTGAAGGGAAGTGGTTTCTGCCATAATGTCTTCATTGGCTAGAGCATCCGACAATTCACTCCAAGGGAAAACCCTCTCATACAATTTTAATCGAGTGTAGATCGGCCCAAGTAAATCACCTATCATTGGCTCCTTTCCTGTCATTCCTTCGTTAGGGATGATATCCATACCCGCCAAGGGTAATCCAGTAATCATCCCATAATCGAAAGGAGTTATAGCCATCTCTCCCCATGAGAAATGAAAGGTGTTAGTTGTATCCCAAAACCATTCCATCATTCCCCTAACTAAACAAGCAGACATCTTACATCTCTCCTTCTCTATATAAGATTCTAAGAAATCTTGAAAACCACTCACCTTGACCAACTCTTTGGTATTTGCATCGAGAGTATCATAAATTTTACCAAGCATCTTCCCGGAATCATATCGTCGTAATTCATCATCAACCTATAACATTTCACTTACATATATCATCTAAAATTCGTAAAATATTGAAAAAAAGAAAAAAATATTACTTACAATTCCTCTTGATGCCCGAGAAGATATATGATGGCCAGGATCAAGTTTCAAGACACGATTATCCCACTCAAGTGGGGGCTCCCATGCAGGGTGTGGCACTCGATTCTTACTCTTTGACGGTTTTTAGCACGACGCTTACGGGCATCCGTTCTTCCCTCTCTCTCCCCTCCATCTTGCTCGTTTCTAGGGGAAGACATTGCTGTAATCCAAAAACTACGGTAGCTAATTAACTTAGCAGGAGCATCTTTTACTAAGAGTCCATTCTCCTTTATTAAATTAAGAGCACGTTACTCTTATAAATAAAATAAATTAATCAAGAGCATTTTTTTCTCACTTTTGATTATTAATTTAAAAGTCCATTGCGCTTCTTTATTAAATTAAGAGCACGCTACTTTTGGTCACTAATTAAATTAAGAGCATGTTACTCTTATAAAAATTAATCAAGAACATTTTTTTCACTTTTGATTATTAATACATAAAATGTTTTAATCAAGAGCATTCTTTTCTAGAGCCAGTACTCTTATAAATAAAATAATCAAGAGCATTTTTTTTTCTCTTTTGGTTATTAATTAAGAGCTCATTGCCCTTATAATTATAACTTTCAAGAATTTTTTTTAGACAAATCAACTACAATCTGTAATTAAGAGCCTACTACTCTTTAAAACGTCAAAATACATGGGTCATGACATGAGTAATAAGAACAATTCTCAAATGATTCATGGAGCATAATACTTCATTCTAACATCATTAGAACAATCATTTGCCAAAGACATACATGTTTAATAAAAACAAGAGCAAATATAAATTGTCACAAACTTAACATCCTTATGACTACAAATTGAATAAATCATAGCAATCAATCCCCTAACGTAAGCACAATTTTATCCCATAGTTCTCAAAAGTAAGCTAAAAAAAAAAAACTCATAGCGTGGTTGAAGGACCAGCGCTGCAGCTCCAGCGTTGTTTGGTTGAACACGCTACCTGCTCAGCGCGGTTATACTAGAAGCGCTACGCCTTGAGCGTTAATAAACCAACCTCGCTACCTGAACATCATAATTTTAACATCAACATTTGTAAATCAAGCAACAACCACAACACAGCATAGTAAAGAATAGCACGCTGACCTTATGGCGTTGGTGAAGGAGTCGCGCTGACAGGCTCAGCGCCACAAGACTTGTCGCGTTACTTCTTCAGCGTGGTTGCTGCAACAACGCTACACGGCTGGCACAGTTCGTGAGTTTTGCTGTATTTGTTTTGCTTTGGACTTGATTCTTGATGGTGATCTTTTTCTCATGCTTTATTCCAAATGTTCCAAAAGTGGATTACATTAGGATAAGGTGTTATCTCATGACCACCTTGTGAGCTTTTGTCAATATTTTCAGTAAATAAGCGAATTTACTCAAAATAGTAATAAATAAGCGAATTTATTACATTTTTTCAATAATATCAATAAATAAGCGAATTTACTCCAAACAATAATAAATAAACGAATTTAGTACATTTTTTTAACATTTTCGGTAAATAAGCGAATTTACTCAAAATAGTAATAAATAAGCAAATTTATTACATTTTTTCAATAATATCAGTAAATAAGCGAATTTACTCCAAATAGTAATAAATAAACGAATTTATTACATTTTTTCAATATTTTCGGTAAATAAGAGAATTTACTCAATAGTAATAAATAAGAGAATTTATTACATTTTTTCAATAATAGCAGTAAATAGGCGAATTTACTCCAAATAGTAATAAATAAACGAATTTATTACATTTTTTCAATAATCTCAGTAGATAAGCGAATTTACTCAAAATAGTAATAAATAAACAATTTATTACTTTTTTTTCAATAATGTCAGTAAATAAGCGAATTTACTCAAAATAGTAATAAATAAGCGAATTTATTACATTTTTTCAATAATTTCAGTAAATAAGCGAATTTAGTCAAAATACTAATAATGAGCGAATTTATACCTTATTTCCAGTCAAAAGAAAACTTATTCCAAAATACTAATACTAATTTATTTGCTAAATGTTTTGATAAATAAGCGAATTTATTTTCGATTTCAGTTTCGAGAGCCTTTGCTCTCTAAAATTTGCTACGCCCGTTTGTTAATGAGGAGCTCATGGCTCTGGATATGAAAGCCTCGGAAAACGATTCGAGCATACTTTGATTGTCGTCTTACTCAAACTCAATCAAAGTGGGGACTAACTGCAGACACCTAATTTAGTCCCCTGTCCCGCGGCAGGACTCTATGATAATTAAAAAACTCATTTCTGTAGAAGATTGGATAATCGAGTATACTTGGGCTTAAAAATAAATCTCATTCTTATTTCAAAGACCTTTTTATCAAAATGCCTCTTTTACTATTTTAAATAAATGAATAAAATAAAATAATAATAATAATAATAATAATAATATTAATAATAATAATAATAATAATAATTATTATTATAATAATAATAATAATAATAATAATAATAATAATAATAATAATAATAATAATAATAATAATAATAATAATAATAATAATAATAATAAAAAATAAAAAAATAAAAAAATGATGTTTCGAAAACGTAGCGCGGTTAATTTAATCACACTGACAGCTCAGCGTGACTAAGCTAAACAGCGCTACCCTAGTAGCGTTGTAGGGTTCCCTGCGCTACTGGGCCAGCGCGATTCGGCATACCACGCTAGCAGCCTAGTGCGATTAGGGTTCCCACGCTGTTATAAAAACCCTCATTTCCTTCATTTCTCACACATTTTTTTTTAACTCACTTTCTTCCTCATACTTAAATAATCCGATTATTGCTTTTAACAACCTTTTTTTTTTATTATAATTATTTATTATTTTATTTGCTATTTATTTTACTAAAAAGTGGCTACAAATTTTAATAATATCGAAACAATAATTCGAAACTCCGCCCAAATAAATACTCGACGAAGACAATCTTCAAAGGAGAAGTGGTACGTTTCCTGAGAGCCCTAAAAATCATGTTTATGGACTTTTAAGTTGTTGTTTCACTGTTTATTTACCGCTTTATCACGTTATTATTGTTAAAGGACTTAAAATTGATTGTTTGCAACGCTTAATCAATATAATTCTTTCGGACAAATCTAATCATGTTAGGCTCCCTAAATTGATTTTAATAACGGTTTGAGTTAAATTAATTAGTTTTTTTTTTGTGATTCACTAACAATTTAATGCTTTTTTTGTGAATTTTGTAATTGATTTTTTTGTGTGATCCTAAATTTAATTTCTGTATGGTTGAGAGGAAACTAGTAATGGCCGCCTATAGGCTAACCCGACGCACTCCGTAATGTTAGTACCTTCGCCCCCGAGTCCAATCTTTGGTTCGCTCGACCATAACTTGGAGTCATCCCCATGGGATCGGAGAGGATTTCCGTGCAATTTAGACAAACGTCCCTTATTCGAGTCCCATTCGTATCTAATCTAAATACAAGGTTTATGACTTTAGTTCCGAAAACTCATTGGCGACTTCTTACTAGCATCGTCCGTATTCGTATATTATTATCTCACTCGAAAAAAAAAAGATAATAAAAAAAACAAAAATAAACATAAAAATAGTGTAGCGCGACAGACTTTGTCATGCTAACATCGCAGCGTCACAAAGTTTGCCGCGCTGCACCTGCAGCGTGACAAGCTTATTAGCGCTGCACAGTCAGCGTGACAAACTCTGTCACGCTACCACGCTAGCGCGACTGAAATTCCTGCGCTCTTGTTTTTTTGCAAAATACTTCTAAAAAAGTCCATTTCACCTTTCCTTAAGCCAAGTTTTTAGGTCTAACTTGACCTATGGACGGTTTGGGAAAGGTGACCAAAAAATTTGGGACCCAAAAATCCGAGGCCCCTTTGAATTTGGGATTGAATAAAAAATTAATGACTAATAGAGAGAAAATTAAACACAAGAGAAATATATAATAACAACCTAGGACTTCGGTTCACCACAAATCAACTAATGAATTGAACAACGGTTAATTAACAAACTGTTGACTTCCTGAACTAGGTGCACTAATTCTCTCGAATCTAGTCTCCTTCGAAACTCCTCTAGTGGCTCTCGCTAACTTATACTCGTTTTGCCTATTATCCTTGTGATCTAATTGTGTTAATCTTACCTCTCGGCATCGATTTCAACAATGTATCAAACTATCAATCGAACCTGGCCACAATTTAATTGAAAGTAGTAAAACCTGACAATAGGAATTAAGTAAAACCAACAATTATACTAATTAATCATGAAACAACACATTAGAAACAATCTAAAACTAATTATAAACTACTCACGCATGATTAAAATCACAAATAATAATAAGAAGAACTAAAACTAAAAACATGACTAAAATAATTAAACTAATTATCATGAACAAAATAACTCAAAAACATAAACTAGGGCAAAAACATGGTCTAGAAATAAACTACTACTAACAATTATAAATAAGAAACATGATCAAACTAATAAAAACAAGAAAAGAATTAAAGTAGAACCTAAAATTAGGATTGTATTGAATGAATGATTAAGTTTTGTCAAAAGTAACGTGTACAGAGAAACTGTATGAAAAACCCTTAGAAGAAATAAATTTAGTCTAATATAAAGTGTGTGTGACCTAACACAACAGCTATTTATACAAAAAGTACAAGACCCGAGCTAAAAAGGAGGAAAACAGCTCTCGGACAAACCGCCCGACCAACCGGGCGAATGCCGCCCGATCAGGCACACGAAGCGAGTGAAATAGGCCTTGGAAGCAGTCCGCTCGACAGCCCGGGCGAAATCCGCCTGATCGGGCGCGAACAATGTTTTTGTCCCAAATCACCTTGAAAATGCTAAGTAAATTCTGCCCGATTTCCCGGGCGAAACATCTTTTTCGCCTAACTTAAGATAGCTCGTCTTCTAGCTACTCCAGGCTTCATCATAGCTTCATGAATACTTCAATTCTAACCCATGGCTTCTATTATGTATTTGTAACCCATATGATTACCTTAGAATCAATGCAAAAACACCAAAATCCTGCAAAAAGTCACTGACAAGCACAAACAACTCCATACAACCAAATGTTAGCCAAAATAGCTCCGAAGAGCATAGGTTAGAGTTAAAATAACCCAGAAAGGGGGTAAAATACATGAATAAAATACACTTATCAATTATCATCGTCAATCTCATTCATCATTGTCTTCATCAAGTTTTCTCTTATTATTCTTTCTAAACCCCCATTATCACCCTTATTTTCTTTAATCTATGAAATATTGACTTAATAATGATTAGAGATGTAATAAAGTAAGTGAAATTAAAACAATCATGTTTAGGCCTTTAACACTTTTATGAGCATGATTACATGACTATATAGCTTACTTAATGTTCTTGTGTTTTGAGCATGATTACATGTTTTAAAAATCTATATAAGCATGATGACTTGAACTTCAAAGTTTCTCGCAAATGGCATGATGACATGTGCTTTTAAACTTTTCTAACATGTTTAAATGATTTTATCGCTTTCCTCATTTTACGTGATTGCGGTTGTATGTAAGCCATGATGATGGCTTTTCATGTAGACATAGGATAATAATAAAGACTCGGTTTGTGAAATCACATAAAGTCACATGAGTCATAAAAGACTTGGATCTTGAATAGGTTAAACGCTACATAAGTGATCACCAAACTTAGTTATTACATTTGCATTAAATAAAATCGTCTAGTAAGCACTCAAGTGGTGCACTTTATAAGTAACATCATAGAATTAATATGTGATCATACTAGCATAATATGAGCACTTAAAACTTACTTTAACTTGTTTTTATAAAATTTTCAGATTTATTTATTAACTTTAAAGTCATGAAAAAAAACTCATAAAAACATCATAATTTCATGGAAAAACTCTTCTACAATCAACTAACATAATTATGAAACCAATCTATGCTTTAGAATAATTTTTCATTAGCCAAAACATGTTCATAATATTTATTCTAATGAATTTCATGATTATAAAATTTGGACAACAATTTATTTTCTTTTCAAAGCCTTTAAAAATCAATCTAAACTTCATAAAATCATCATAAATTCACACAACAATAATTAATGATCATAATATTGAAGCTTAGGTCATAAAACCTCATAAAAACCATAACTTTCATACTTTTCAAACCCTAATCTGAAATTTCATTAACAATAAATTAATTCATGCCTTAAAACAAATCATAACTTTATTAAAACATGATTAAAACTTATTAGAGCACGATTAAACATAAATATGAACATGAATTTGCAAGATTGAATCAAAAAGAAAGAAGGAGATTATTTTTTTTTATCAATAGTCAGAAAATATACCAAAGGGGAGGAGTAGGGCTTCCAGTGGTGGCGACGGTGGTCCAGCTGGTGGCGCGAGGTGGCTCCAACGGTGGTCTGGTGGGCACAATTCCCAAGAAAAAATGCTCAACTTCTTTTTTTTCTTTCTTTTTCCGAAAACCCAACTCAAAGATTTTTTTTTCGCAAAAGCACTTTTTTATTCTCTTTTTTTTTCTCTCTAGATTTTTGGAATCTTAATTGCAACTTATGAGCATGAAATCTGAAAATTTGGGTTTTAAGGGGTATTTATAGGCCCCAAAGTAGGATTCGGAAAAGCCCATACTTATCCTAACAAGTGAAAATTACCTTTAGACCCTTGCCCCACAATAAATTACGGAACTCTTGAAAATTCTAATTTTAGAAGCCTTTTTAAATTATTCTATAAACATAAAATATTATTTATGAACACAAATAATTATTTTTAATTAAAAATTATATGTTATTTATTTTTATTATTATTATTATTATTATTATTATTATTATTATTATTATTATTATTATTATTATTATTATTATTATTATTATTATTATTATTTTATTTATTTTCTTTTTCATTTAATAGTGCTATTGAACATGATTTTTCAATAAAAATATTAAAATTATATAAATAAAATACAAAAATACTTTCTTAAAATACGTGAAAATGTGGAGTATTACACACCATTTCCTCTAGAGTTTGTATTGTTCTTTCTGTTTGACCATCCGTAGCAGGGTGAAAAGCTATACTAAACTTGAGCAATGTACCGAAAGCTTGTTGTAACTTTCCCCAAAAATTTGAAAGAAACCTTGAATCTCTATCAGAAACAATATCCTTCGGCAGTCCATGCAATCTCACTACTTCTTTCACATAGGCACCAACAATTTGTTGCATACACCATGTATCTTTCAGTGTAATAAATCGTGAAGCCTTTGTCAGTCGGTCAACTACAACCCATATAGAATTCTTCAAAGTTTTAGTGTTCGGAAATCCCATGAAAAAATCCATGGAAATTGATTCCCACTTCCAATTTGGAACTACTAAAGGTTGTAGTTTTCCTCTTGCTCTCATATGTTCAGTTTTGACTTTCTAGCAAGTCAAGCACCTTGAAACAAACTCTGCCACTTCCCATTTCATATTCTGCCACCAGAAATTCTTCTTGAGATCTTTGTACAACTTATCTCCTCCTGGATGTACAGAATAAGGCGTACTATGCGCTTCTTCCATAATCTTCTTTTTAAGCTCCTCATCTTTCGGAATACACCACCTAACCTTGAATTTCAAAACTCCTTGATCATCTACATCAATCTCTGAACTGCCTCCTTCCATCTTCGCCTTCTTGACTTTCATCAACCATTCATCACTTTCTTGCTTTGCTCGAATCTCATTGAACAACGTCGGTTCAACTGAAATTGAATGTAGTTGAGCTTCCCCTTGTCCATAATCAACTACCTCCAAATTCAATTGCTGAAATTCTTTGCAAAGCTTATTTGTCAATACCATCATATTAACACCATGACTAATCTTCCTACTCAATGCATTGGCAACTTTATTCGCCTTTCCTTCATGATATACGATTTCCAAATCATAATCTCTAATTAACTCTAAAACCACCTTCTTTGTCTCATATTCAACTCCTTCTGCGTGAAGATATACTTCAAACTTTTGTGGTCGGTATAGATCTTACACCTAACTCCGGTAAAAATAATGTCTCCATATCTTAAGAGCAAAAACTGCTACTCCCAACTCTAAATCATGAGTGGGGGCTAATTTTGCTCGTACGGCTTACTGTCTTGATGTAAATGCAACAACCTTCCCATGTTGCATAAGTACACACCCAAAACCTTTCTTCGAAGCATCGCTATAAATCTCAAATCCATCGTTTCTTGAAGGTAGCGTCAAAATTGGGGCTGAAGTAAGTCTCTTCTTCAACTCTTGAAAAGCTTGTTAACACTTTTCATCCCACTGGAAACGCGTCGTCTTTCTTATCAGATTCGTCAATGGCTATGTTATTCTCAAGAAATCCTACACAAACCTTCTGTAACGCCCAGCAAGTCTTAAGAAACTTCTTACTACCGTCACATTGGTTGTTTGAGGCCAATCCATCACTGCTCTTATCTTTGATGGATCAACTGAAACTCCGTCTTTAGGAATAACGTGACCTAGAACAGCAACTTTATCCAACCAAAATTCACACTTTGAGAATATAGCATAAAGCGTCTTCTCTTGGGGTATTTGCAACACTTTTCTCAAGTGATGTCCATGCTCATCCTTGCTTCTTGAATATACCAAGATATCATCGATGAATACCACGACAAAACTATCCAAATACTCTTGGAAAATCTTGTTTATGAGATCCATAAATGCTGCTGGGGCATTAGTGAGTACAAAAGGCATCACCGTGAACTCATAATGTCCATATCTTGTTCTAAAAGATGTCTTAGGTATATCTTCCTCGGCTATTCTTAGCTGATGATACCCAAACCGTAAATCAATCTTCGAAAAGGTCGCAACATCTTTTAACTGATCAAATAAGTCCTTGATCCTAGGCAAAGGATACTTATTCTTAACTATGACTTTGTTCAATTCTCGATAATCGATGCACAACCATAACGTTTCATCCTTCTTCACAAACAAAACTGGCGCTCTCCACGGCGAAACACTTGGCCTTATATAACCATTCTCCAATAACTCTCCCAATTACACCCCTCCTTCACTTCAGCTGGCGCCATCCTGTAGAGGGCCTTCAAAATAGTTCCTCTTCCTGGAACAAATCTATTTTGAATTCCATCTCCTGTACGAGCAGCATTCCTGGAATTTCTTCCGGAAAAAACGTCTTCAAACTCATTCACCACAGGAATATCTTGAATTCCTTCCTCCTCAATGTTCACATCATGCACATGGCATAAGTAAACAGGACACCCCTTCCTAACATAGCTTTGAAACACCAATGCAGAAAAAATTCGAACTCCCGGATTAGAAATAACTCCCTAATACGAAACCCTATTCCCTTGCAGACCCCTAAGCGATACCTTTTGATTATTACGCTCCCATATTTTCACGTATTTTAAGGATTATTTTCGTATTTCGTACCTATGTTTTAAGATTTTTGTTGAGAAATTATATTCAATAAGAATATTAAAACAAAGGAAATTTAAGTAAATCCGAATTAAAATAATTATTTTGTTTTTATAAATAATATTTTATGTTTTATTAAATATTTTGAAAATTTTCTAAACATAGAATTTTTAAAGTTTCCTAAATTGTTTTTAAAACAAGGGCATAAAAGTAATTTCAAGCATTAAGGGTATTTATGGAATTGCACCAAATCCTACTTTGGGGCCTATAAATACCCCATAAAACCCCAATTTTAAGATTTATTTTGCAACTTTAGGATTTAGGATTCCAAAAATTTAGAGAGAAAAAGAGATAAAAGAAAAAACTTTGAAAAAAAACCTGCAAGACTTTCGGAAAAAAAAAAATTTGCTCGTGGGTTTTTGCTTCCCTCGCTGTCCGCCCCACTCGCCACCACCGCTGCAACCACCAACGTGCGCCATCCTCCTTTCTCCCCTTCACCTGGTATTTTTCGGACCCTTCATTAAAAAAAATTCCTTCTTTCTTTTTTGATTCAATCTTGCAAATTCATGTTTATGTTTATGATTAATCATGTTTTTATAGTTTTAATTATGTTTTTATGAATTTAAGAATTAGTTTAAAGATAAATTTATTTGTTGATCATGAAATTCTAAATTAGGGTTTATAAAATTATGAAATTCTTGATTTTATGGGTTTTAATGATTTAAACTTCAATATTATGATCATGAATTGTTATTGGGTGAATTTATGATGATATTATGAAGCTTAGATTGATGTTTAAAGGCTTTGAATATAAATTATATCGGTATTAATTTTGTAATCATGAAAATAATATATAGAATAAATATTATGAAAATGTTTGATTTTATAAAAAATTATTCTAAAGCATAGATTTGTTTCATAATGATGTCAGTGGATTGTAAAAGAGTTTTAAGAAAAAATTATGAAGTTATTATGAGTTTTTAATGAGTTTTAGATGAATAAATAAAGTTGTAAATTTTTATTAACACATATTTATGCCCAATGAAAATAGTAACATGTAATATAGTAAGTTATAATTATTTTTAATGCATCAAAGTATTGTATATTGATCTTAGGACATGACTGTAGTGTTTTATGATCAAAATATGATATTTAGAAAGGATTAAGAGTGTCTTAAGAAGGTTTACATAGCTGCTATTTTTGGAAAATTACCGAAAATCAATTATTTAGCAATAGAAAAATTAAAATAAAGTATCGAATTGAATAGAAACATATAGGGAATGGTTTGGAAAAGTTTCCAAAGTAGAAAGTTAGTTTAGAGTTGTTGGAGAACTTAGTCAATAAGGTTTTAATTTTGTTTCGGTTTTCTCTATGTAGGAAACTTCGAACTAGTTGACTTTTAGAAGTTGTGGCGGATCACCACTACAACACATGGTACGTAAGTACGAAAGACAAACATAGAAATTAGAATTCATGCTTGGTTGATCTTTTATGATATGTTATTGTGCTTGATTGAATTATGAAGTGTCATGTATGACAAGTTTATGAAAGAATTAGAAGCATGACTTTGTATTGTTTTGACATTCCATATTTTTAGTAATATGAATTCTTCAAGATTGAATTGGAATATTATGATCAGTTTAATATTGGCCAATATCTTATTAAAGAATGAAGGATGTTATTCAAGTTGGTTAGTTACTTAATCGACAAGAAAAGTAGTTTGTGAATTTTTATTCACATAATTAATAGAAGATAATTAGCAAATATTTTTATACATGTTGCCACTCACGGTTTAATGTGTGGTCAAGGAGAAAGTAAATAGTTACCCACTCATAGTTAATATGTGGTAAAAGAAGTTTAGTTTAATTAAAGGACACACATAAGATTATTTTTGAATCACTCTAAATCAAAGGTAATTAACGGCTTGGTTGATCATATGCATGTGCTTATGTGATATTATATGTGAGTCATAACATTGTTAAACCAGTTAATCAAGTAAAGAGAAAGAGGATTCACACGAACAATCTTGGAACGTATATACCTTGAGTATGAACAATGGGGGGAGTCGTATGGAACAGAGATCTATGACTTCTAATTGGAGTACAAGACATTGTACTCTTTTATATTTTTTATGCGCTGGAATTTCGTCACTTTATATGACATAGATAATACCTTCTTGTAGTTGGTGCCCAATAGGGCAATTTTAAACGAAAGGAAAACCGTTCGATGCAAAATCCAAAGTTTAAATATAATAATTAAATTGTTTAACTCTAGTCTATGCACAGGTGAAGAGTTGCATACGGTAAGATGTATGTATGTTTTTATTTCTATTTTCTCTTAGTCTTGTTGCATAGTCTTTAGTAGTTATGTACTCAGCTTTGCTGATTGTTTGTTTTGTGTGCATGGCTTTGCCTTGGACTTGGCCCTACGATGACCCACTTGTTGGCGAGTAGTTGTCTACAATAAGAAAAGCTATAGGTACAAGTGGGCATAAGTCATTCATGCTGGGCTGGAGTGAGAGTGCTTGCATTGTAGTTTTCGTAGTTTCTTAATTTATTTGCTGATGGAGTTATCTAACTTTTATTGGATGATGTTTTATTTCCGAAGTTTAATTTTTTGGTTTTGAAGGGCCATTACTTTGGTTCCGAAGTGTAATAAAGTTTTAAGTTGATTTTCTTTTGGATGTTGGTTTGGTTTTAGTTATTGTTTTTGAGGTTTAAGTTACTAATTTGGTTTTGGTTTTTAAGACTTCCGTTGTAGTACTTTGATATATGTCTTAGCCGCAATCACGGTGGCAGTAATACTTTGGTTTTTTCTCGTTAATTAGAAGTTTTAATAATTATATTTCTTAAATATTTATAATATGTTTTCCGAAAAATCTAGAGAAGGAAGTTAGGAAATTCCAGGGTGTTACAAAGTGGTTACCACAGCTTAGTTTACGAAATGAAATAAATTTTATTTTTGGAGTACCTTAATTTTTATTTTGGGAAAGAGGAATTTTCTTATTTTGGAAAGTTATTGGGAATGGAATTTTTCTAAAAATAGTAATTTTTGAAAATAGAAAGTTTGAAAAATAAATGTTTTTAAAATTAATTATTTGTGCAGGTATGCAAGGAATTCAGGTATGTATTATGTGTTATTGCTTTGATATCATTTGGTGAGATTGGGTAGGAAGTTTGGGCATGTAGGATAGGCTTTATTTCTGTTCTTTCATGCATTTAAGTACATGTTTTGAGAGTGTGCTTATGTGAGTAGCTATGTGTAAAAGAAATTGTATGTTAGCCACCAGACCTTTTGTTGTAGAACTATTAGTTTGGTTTTGTTGTGGAAAGGATGGTCCTATAGTCTTAACTGTTGTGCAAGATATGGGATAGCATGCCCGATAAGGATACTCAGATTGGACGTTGGAAAAGAAGGACTATGAGAGTTCACCTCAATATGTCTGGAAGATATGATTATATTGTTGGTACATGAGTACGGTGTTGAAGCTACCGCAGTAGGACCAACTTGATCATGTGTCGGCCCTAATTGTTAGTTGTTTGCCAAACCGTCCACCCTACCTGGTATTAAGGTGAAGTTTAGTACTTTCACTTTTCTGGAGGACTTCCAAATTACACCAAATATAAAGATGCAGTTGGTCAATGGGGCTGCGATTGGAGGTATCTAGAGGGTTATATTGCAAGGAAGGAGAAGGAGTTCAAGGAGTCGAATGCAAGTGAGGAGACCCCACTCACACCAAGCCCAAGTGATCAGGAAGGTGATGAGATGGTTGTGAAGGAAACTACTTCTAGTTCGCGAAGTTATGAATCGAGGGATAGCTCATGCTATGAGATCGAGAATCCAAATCAAGTAATCTCGGTGTATGTAGATTTGGTATCTTTATTATGAGGATGAAGAGGAGCTTCATCATGAGGAAGATATGGATTAAGATATGGAAGAGGATATAGAAGATGATGCGGAGGATGACCCCGAGTTTATGCCTAAGAAATATGTAATGTCAATGGCAAAAAGAATAATGTTAATGTTTAGAAGTTTTGTTATACATATGAGTTAGTTAATATTGTTTAGCATTGTTAATGTTGAGATTGTTGGATATTTTACATTGTCGTTTATTTTTGTGAATAAGTGGTAGTGAGCCATAAGGAAATATTAGGAGGAATTAATCAATAAGAATTCTTATGGGAATGAAGTAATAACTAAGTCAGTTCTTTTAGGAAAGGAAGCCTCAAATAAAATAGAACCAAGGGAATTATTTTTATTTATTATGTGTTTTATTTTTGTTTTAATGGTTGTGTAAACAATCAAAACTAAGTGGACCAGTCGCTCTAAGAGAATGAAAACTTCTTTTGTGAGACGAAATGAGAAAATGTTTTATGTTATAAGTTTATGTTGTTCTAACTTAGAGTTAGACATAGTTTAATATAAAGTTTTTTCCCCTCTATAGGAGAAATAGGATAGCTGAACGTAACAAAAATTAGCTGAATGATGTAGTGAGGCAATTTGCTACTGTAGCTGGACAGTTAGCTGCTAGAGGAAATGGAAATGGTAATGACCCTGCTGGGGAACTTTTCAAGAAGATTTCTCATAGTAAGCCATCCACTTACCATGGAGAGTACAATCCAACTATTCTAGAGGGATGGTTGAGAGAATTTAACAAGCTGTTTAGAGTAGTTGAGTATCCAGAAGAGTTTAAGGTGAACAATGCAGTCTACTATTTGAGAGGAGAAGCTGATCTTCGGTGGTCACAAAACGAAGCTGTAATTAGGGCTTTACCAGGGTTCAATTGGGACGTGTTTCAGGAACAGATCCGCAACAAGTTTTATCTTGTGTTCCTTTAGAAATAGAACGCTGATGAGTTTCTGAAGCTTAAGATGGGGAGTATGTATGTTACTGAGTATTACTCTAAGTTCATAGAATTGTCTAGGTTTGCTAAGGAGGATGTGGAAAACGAAAAGTTGAAGCCTAGTTGTTTTGAGAGAGGGTTACCCTTAGACATCCAGTTGCAGTAAACCGGTCAAGCCTTAGAGTCATTTGATGAACTATATGGTAGAGCTGCACATCTGTATGCCCTAGACTAGAATAAGGAGGTGCTGAAGGAAGGTGAGACGAGGGAGAAAAGAAAAGATGGTAGAGGAAACTTCAACCAATTAGGGAGTCATGGTGGATTTAAGAAACCTCGTTTCAACAATAACTTCCAGGGCAACAAGGGAAAATTTGGGAAGCCTGCTAATGGAAATAGGAATAGGGCTCAGATGGCTAATCAAGGACACTACAAGATAACAGCTAATTTGCGACGGACAAATTCCGTCGCAAACTTAGCATTTTCCGTCGCAAAATCCAATTTGCGACGGAATTCCGTCGCAAAATCCAATTTGCGACGGAATTCCGTCGCAAAACGTCCGTCGCTAAATTTTTTGTCGCAAATTTCTAAATTTGCGACGGAATTTCCGTCGCAAAAAAATTGCGACGGAACTATTGAAGTTTGCGACGGAAAATTCCGTCGCAAATATGCAACTGAAAACTAGTATAAAAACAGTTTATTAGTATCGTTTTTTATGACCTATTTGTATCGTTCTTGTAAAACGATACAAATAGACAGTCTATTAGTATCGTTATTTTTACAAAAACGATACTAATAGTGGTTTTTTAAATATAAAAAAAATACCTAATAGTATCGTTTTTTTTCAAAAACGATACTAATAGTGGTTTTTTAAATATAAAAAAAATAGCTATTAGTATCGTTTGTTTTTAAAAAACGATACTAATAGCGATTTTTGAAAAGAAAAAAAAAATAAAATCACAATTGTAATGCAGGAATAATACTAATAACCAAAAATTAAAATTATAACAAATACTATATTAAGGTAGCTCATAAAACAGCTCCAAAAACTATACATCAAACAAACAAAATACTATATTTGTCAACTTGATTGTAAAGTTGACGGTTTTCTTCTAAAACCTTGTAGTATGAAGACGATGCAACTTCAAGACTACGTACATGACTCTCTGAGACATTGAGAAAAATCAAGTAAATTAATATCTAAAATCTCCTTGATTACTTTAACTTTGACATGGGAATATCAATAATAAAGTTTTTTAATAGGAAATCTCACCTAGTTTTTTAATTTCTTCATCCCATTGTAGCTGAGCTCTCTTCACTTCTAAATTGGTCTCTTTGAAAGAGGACTTTAGTTCCTGATTATCAATGATAGGGTAAGGGAAAACAATCGCTGAAGAAAAGAAAAGACATGAAATTCAAGACAGAAATAGGCTAATCATTTTAAAATTAGTACCAGAAGTTCTTTGTGTTGCTCATCTACTACTTCCTTGTAGCTTCTTGTGTTGCTGATGCCATGTTGGATGACTACCTCTCTTCTTCCCCCACAAATGCAATATTCTGCTGCATCTTTAGACTTCATAGCAGCCATTTTGTTTCCAAGATAATGTAAAATTGCTTCCAAGGATTCTTCATGTGTAAAACTTTCTGTTTCATTCTTCAACTTATTCTTCAACGTATGCCCGAGCTACAAAGAATATTGTGCACATAAAGCTTAATAAGCTAGTTTCTACATGGTTCCTATTCTCAGTACCAAAAAAAAAAAAAAAAAATAGAACATGATTCACTTATCAGAGCAACAAATTACAAATTTCCTAATTGCAAATTCTTTCTTTTACAACTCATAATTCCCAGAATCTCTTATCTCAATATGATGCTTGCATTATATAGAAACCACAAGGCAGTGCATACAACCCATACCACGATTAAGCTAAAGCGTGATTCTTAGCCTCATTCATATCATGCAGACATTTCCCCCCAAAATCGACACTATTTCAAATACATTGCTTGAATGTCTTACATATAAATGGCAAAGCTTAATCTTATACTCCTTATGAGGTATACTACCCCGTAACACAGTGAGACTAGCATAATGGTTATCAATTCTTTAAATTGCGGAGTCCTGACACTTTGAGGAACCACTCTACAACATCATCCAAGTCATATATAAATATAACAATGCACAAAACAATACATTGCTTAAATCAAGTATTATTAACAAATCAACATAATGCTATTGATCATTAAACTTGAAGCTAAACAAGCATCAACAAACTTCGATTCGATGATCATAATTCCACAAACAATTAACCGCAATCGAAACAAAACATAGTGCCTAAGCTCAGTCAAATTAAACCCAATCTTGCTTATAAAAACAAAATATTAATCATTGAAGATAGAATATATATTTCATATCAACCAAAATACAAACGAAAAAAATAATCTGAAAATTAAGAAGAAAATACTATAATTTTATACCTCATCAGCAATTACTGCAATGAGTGCAGAATTCTTTGTAGGAATTTGAGGTTTGTTCGCCATAGTCAAATCATGAACAAAACCCTAAAATTCGAATCATGAACAAAACCCTAAAATTCAAATCAAGTGTTTAAACCTAAAATCCTACAAAGGAATTTAAACATTCATAATAATTTAAACAATCAAAATAATTAACGCATGAAAATACTTCGCAATTTCAAACCTAAAAAACCGACAAACGAATTTAAACCTCAAGTGTTTGATTCGAAGATTCGCTCAGCCATATATATGTTGTAGCCGCCGTTGGAGGTGTAAACAGAGGTGAAGGAGAAGAAGAAGTTGACGCCGCCATTGAAGGTGCAAAGACGAAGAGTGAATCGCAAATTTAGCTGCAATGATTGGGAAAAATTGACGAATTGACGAATTGAAAGTGAGGCGAATTGAAAGTGAGGCGAATTGAGAAAATGAAACGAAAGTGAGAGATTCAGAGACGGCAAGAAGACGCCAAGTTCGAAGGAGAAGGGATTTTGGGCGCAAAGTAGAAGAAGAAGGGAGAAGGGCTTTTGTGAGAGACTTTTTTCGCGACAAAATAATAAAAGGGTTTGTCGCTTTTTGCGAGGGAATTTTGCGACGGATTATTCCGTCGCAAATACAAAATTCCGTCGCAAAAATCAATTGGTCATTTGATTTGGTTTGTCATTTTTTTTGCGACGGATATTTCCGTCGCAAACAAGCAAAATTCCGTCGCAAACTTCCGTCGCTATTTTGCCGATTTCTTGTAGTGGGAGGTCGTGTGTAATTCTGCAAGAAGTGTCCTAACAATCACCCAGGAAAGGACTGTGCTAGGAACCCAGTGACATGTCGTTTGTGTAAAAAACTTAGACACTGTGAGTATCAGTGCTTCTCCAAGAACAAGGGAAAGGAAGGACAAGGTTCTCAATTCAAAGGGAACTCAACTGGGGGTCAGCAGAAGGGTTTTCAAGGAAAGATGGGAGAAAAGGCAACACCTCAAGCCGAAAATATAAATGGAAGTGGAAATGGAGGAGGTCAGACTACGACCTCGAATACTGGAAAGCTGAATGTGATGGCTCGAAGTGAAGCTGATGCTAGTAAGGATGTAATTACTAGTACTTTCTCTATTCACTCTGTTCCTGTTAAAATTTTTTTTGATTCCGGTGCAACATATTCTTTTGTATCCACTAAGATTTTGGAAAAGTTAATGCTTTTTTTGGCGAGAGTAGATACAATAGATATGTCAATAGTGTTACCATTAGGACAAGAAGTACAGTGTTCAAGGAGATTTTTGGATGTCCCAATAGAAATTGAAGGATTGGAGTTCAAGGCTAATCTGATTGAGTTTGATTTGGGTGACTTAGAAGTGATTCTGAGGATAGATTGATTGAGTGAGCATAAGGCTGAGATTTTGTGTGAGCCACAAAAGATCTCGTTAGTTAATAAGGGTAAGAAAGTGAGTTATTAGAGGGCAGGAAGGCCAAAACACAACAAAATAGTGTCAATTATGAGGTTTTCTAGGCTTCTTCAGAGAGATTTTCCGATCTACCTTTGTAGTGTGAGGGATGTAGATCATGTTGAGACTGCTATGCTCGAGGACATTGAGGTAGTGAGGGACTTTCAAGACGTGTTTCCTGAGGAGATTTCGGGGATACCTCCGAAGCGAGAAATCGACTTTACCACAGATTTAGTTCTAGGAACAGCACCTATTTTCAAAGCGCCATATAGGATGGCACCCTCGGAAATGAGTGAGTTGAAAGAGCAATTACAGGTGTTGTTAGAGAAGGGTTACATTAAGCCTAGTGCTTCACGTTGGGGAGCACCAATGCCATTTATAAAGAAGGAAGATGGGAGTTTGATGTTGTGTATTGACTATAGGGAGTTGAATATAGTGACGATCAAGAACCAGTATCCTTTATTGAGGATTGATGACTTGTTTGACAATTAAAAGGAAAAACTGTGTTCTCAAACATTGATTTGTGGTCCGGATACCATCAGTTGAGAATTGCGAATGGGGACATACCAAAAACAGATTTTCGTACGAGGTATGGGCATTATGAGTTCACTGTTGTGCCTTTTCGATTAACTAATATGCCAGAAGTTTTCATGAACTTAATGAATAGGATTTTTCAACGGTTCTTCGATAAGTTTTTGCTTGTGTTCATTGATTACATTTTGGTGTACTCTAAGTGTAAGGAAGAGCATGCGGAACATTTGAGGACAATTTTGATGACATTGAGGGAGAATAAATTGTATGCTAAGTTCTCGAAATGTGAGTTCTGGTTAGAGAAAGTAGCATTCTTGGGACATTTCATGTCAAAGGAGGGATTTGTAGTAGATTCAGCCAAGTTCGAAGCAGTAAAGGAGTGGCCTACGCCTAAGAATGTGACGGATGTACGGAGTTTCTTAGGGTAGGCAGGGTATTATAGGAGATTTGTAAAGGAATTTTCAAGAATTGCTAAATCGATGACGTCTTTAAAGAAGAAAGACTGCAAGTTTGTGTAGAGTGTTTGACTACAGCTCCAGTGCTGATTTTGCCAGATGGAAGAGATTCTCATGAAGTGTATAGTGATGCTTCTAAAAATGGATTGGGATGTGTGTTAATGCAAAATAAAAAGGTGATTGCGTATGCTTCAAGACAATTGAAGCCATATGAGGCAAACTATCCTACTCACGATCTCGAGCTAGCACCGATCGTGTTTACTTTAAAGATATGGAGGCATTACTTGTATGAAGCAAAGTGTAGGATCTACATGGACCACAAGAGCTTAAAGTAATTTTTCACTCAAAAATATTTAACATGAGACAAAGGAGATGGCTTGAGTTGATCAAGGATTATGATTTAGATATCCAATACCATAAAGGGAAGGTCAATGTAGTAGCGGATGCTTTAAGCCGTAAAACGACGCATGGAGTAAATACTTTAGTGGTCTCTAATGAACTATGTAGAGACATGGAGAGAATGAACTTGGAGATAGTGAAGGAGGGAGAGTTGGAAGGAATACTTTGCAATCTTAGTATCCAACTAACAATATTTGAGGAAATTAAGAAGAACCGGGAGGGAGATGTGAAATTGGATAGAATAAAGGGGAAATTGAAAGTAGGAAAGGCTATGGACTTTAAAATTCATGAGGATGGAAGCTTAAGGTATAAAGGATGGTGGTGTGTAGCACAAAAGTGCAAAGATCTGAAACGGGGAATCATGGAGGAAGGTCATAGTACACCGTATTCAGTGCATCCTGGAGGCGATAAGTTGTATAAGGATTTGAAGAAGGTGTATTGGTGGCCTAGGATGAAAAGGGAAGCGGCTGAATTCATGAGCAAGTGTCTTATTTGTCAAAAAGTGAAATTTGAGCATAAGAGACCACAAGGAGAAGTCCAACCACTTGAAATACTAGGATGGAAATGGGAATGCATATCAATGGACTTTGTAACTTGCTTGCCCAAGTTGAGGAATCAAAATGATACCATATGGGTTGTAGTGGATAAGCTTACTAAGTCAGCGGTGTTTATACCAATGAAGGAGACTTGGAGGATGGAACAACTTGCAAAGGCTTACATAAAGCATGTTGTGAGGCTACATGGAGTTCCAAAGGATATCGTGTTAGATAGGGATTCTAGGTTTCTTTCGAAATTCTAGAAAAGTGTAAAGGAGAACTTTGGTACAACGTTGAAAATGAGTACAGCTTTCCATCCAGGAACCGATGGACAAACAGAGAGTACCATACAAACTTTGGAGGACATGCTAATAGCTTTTATGATGGACTTTCAAGGGAATTAGGAGGATCATTTAGATTTTATTGAGTTTTCATACAACAATAGCTACCATGGAAGTATTAGCATCACACCTTTTGAGGCCCTGTATGGAAGGAAGTGCAGAAGTCCCTTATTTTGGAGTGACATAACTGAGACAGTGATTCTGGGACTTCAATTGATTGAAGAAACCACCGATAAGGTAAGGGTAATACAAGCAAAGATTCAAGCGGCACAAGATAGATAAAAGTCTTATGCAGACTAAAAGCGCCAGGATGTTGTATTTGAAGTTGGTGATAAGGTGTTACTTAAAGTATCATCAATGAAAGTTGTAATGAGGTTCGGAAAGAAGAGGAAATTAAGCCCGAAATATATTGGACCCTAGGAGATCTTGCAAATGGTTGGAAAAGTTGCCTATAAGCTAGCTTTACCAATGGAGTTGAGCAAAGTTCACAATGTTTTTCATGTGGCTCAACTAAGAAAATATGTGCCAGATAAGTCACATGTGTTACAGCCTGGAACAATACAGTTAGACAAGTGTTTGATCTATGAAGAGAGGCCAATTAAGATCCTTGATAGTAAAGTCCGGGATACTCGTAGGAAAAGTGTCAAAATAGTGAAGGTGTTGTGGTCTAAACAAGAAACCGACGAAGCTACTTGGGAGGCTGAAGATATGATGAGAGAAAAGTATCTAGAGTTATTTCAGGTTAGTAGGTAGAGTTACGGAGACGTAACTCGATTCTTACGGGGGGTAGAATGCGATCTAATTTCGCGCATTTTTACCCTTAATTTTGCAAGTTTTTAAGAGTTTTTACGTCTTTTAGTAAAGTATTATGAAAGTTTTATGTCTGTTCACTAAAAAGTTATCAAGAAAAGGTCGAGTTAAATGTCTGAAGTCTACAACAACATAGTGTCGTAATGAAAAAGCTTGAAGTGGATGTAGTCTCCATTCAAATTTCTTTCAATAATTTACATAAAGTTTCAAGACAAAACTTATTTTAAGGGGCGTAGACTGTAATACCCCATACTTTCACGTATTTTGAGGAGTCATTTTCGTATTTCATATGTATGTTTTAATATTTTTGTTGTGTAATTATATTCAATAAGAATTTTAAAACAAAGGAAATTTAAGTAAATTCTAATTAAAATAATTTTTTTGTGTTTACAAATATTATTTTATGGTTTATTAAATATTTTGAATTGTTTCTAAAAATAGAATTTTTAGAGTTTCCGAAATTGTTTTTAGAACAAGGACATAAAAGTAATTTCAAGCATTAAGGGTATTTATGGAATTGCACCAAATCCTACTTTGGGGTCTATAAATACCCCTTAAAACCCCAATTTTCAGATTTATTTTGAAACTTTAGGATTCCAAAAATTTAGAGAGAGAGAGAGAAAGAGAGAAAATTAAAAACTAATCGGAAAAAAAAAACCCAGAAAACATCCAAAAAAAAATTGCTCGTGGGTTTTTGCTCCCCTCAGCGTCCGCCCCACTCGCCACCGCCGCTGTAGCCACCGCCATGCGCCACCCTCCTTTGTCCCCTTCACTAAAAAAATTTCCTTCTTCTTTTCTTTTTTAATTCTATCTTGCAATTTCATGTTTATGTTTATGATTAATCATGTTTTTATAGTTTTAATTGTTTTCATGAAGTTATGAATTAGTTTATAGCATGAATTTATTTGTTGATCATGAAATTCTAAATTAGGGTTTCTAAAATTATTAAATTCTCTATTTTATGGGTTTTAATGATTTAAACTTCAATATTATGTGAAGGAATTGTGTCCTCGTCAGATGTGCAATTACTAAGTATGATACGGATCAGATTATGGAGATAATTAGTACATTTAATTGGGTCGTCATTATACCATTGCTAGACAGTACTAATGACCTTTGGACTTGATGTACAACCCAAAGCCCAATTAAATGGATCCTATAAGGTCACACAAAGTGGTATAGACTGATCATGGACAAAAGCCCATTGTGGGTTTATCTCACAAAACCGACCAATAGGGAAAGTGGAGATTTTATGGGCTTAACCTAATTATTACAATGTGATTATAAATAATTGGAATTATGTGTTTTTATTTGAGAGATAGAAAACTAATAACCTAATTAAAAGGTCAGTAAAATTATTCTTTCTCTTTTTTATTTACGTGGTTTTGCATTCCAACAAAGCTAACTCTTTTACTTCTTGTTCCAACTAGCATTGTTGGTAAATTAATCTGTACATGTGGACTGAATAGAGGAGCAACATTTGAGGCTCTAATGTCCAGTGTTTGCAGTATTAGTATTCGTGGAATTTACGCTTCAAAGGTATAATCTAAACTATTATGTGATCCTTTAATTGTTATGCATGATGATCCTATTTTAGGTTTTAAGAAAGTGATTCTTGAAATTCCGCTAAGTGCATTTAAATTCCTACAGTGAATTAGGGGCCATACTAGATCATGTTTACTTTATTTATTGCATTTTATTATGCATGTTTTATTATTGTTGTTGTTTTTTATGCGATATGAGTTCAATTGCTAAAATTACAACTTAATAAATTTAGGTCCCTTAAAGTAATTTTGAGCTTGTTTGCTAACCCAAATTAACACATATGAAACCTTAGTTTAAAATGATGGGTTTGCCTATTCAAAGTATCATTTCAAACATAGGATAGTACGGGTAAATTCATGAAGGAGATTACATGTTATTGTGGTTATGCTCAACTAAATTATCAAAAAACAAAGTTTTGGATTTAGAGGCATAAAGATAAGTTTGAAACATGAGATGTTGCTTATCAACCAAGAGTTATAATTGTTATAATTAGTAAATGAGTTTATTTACCATAAAAATTTAACTTAAGGGCAGGGCCCAAGTCCACTTATGTTACTTTTTTTTGGGGGATCTTGGAAACATTATCTCAGGAACAAGGGACAAATAAAATTGTTTTAAGTGAAATAATGTTAAATAGCTTATTATTGATGATATAAAGTTATTTTAGTTTCAGCATAATATTGACTCCTACATATATTTTTTTCTGTACATAGATCATGTCTTGTAACAATGATAACTCTAATTTTAACTTGTGTCCATTCCTTAAGAAGGAAAAACTAAAAGAGAATAGTTCGCTAAGCTTGAAAAGGAATATGAGAATCGTTCTCAGATCTGAAGAGAGTGAGGGTGTTATGGACACCAAGGAACGTAAGAAATTAGAAAGATTGGGCATATATGTTATTGAAATCAATTTAACTAGTTCTTCATCATAGGTATTAGATACCGGATTTGGTTATCACATTGCTTCTAATGTGCAAGGTCTTAAAAGAACTGGGGAGTTGGCAAAAGGAGAGGTGGATTTGCGTGATGGCAATGGTGCTAAGATCACAGCTCTAGATGTAGGGTCATATAGCTTACCTCTTCCTTCTGGTTTGATCTTAGAATTAAATAATTGTTATTTTGTTCCAAAGATTACTAGAAACGTTATTTCAGTCTCATGTTTGGATTCTAAGGGGTTTTCATTTATAATAAAAGACAATTATTGTTCTATATATTTAAATGAAATGTTTTATGCCACCGCTAAATTGATAAATGATTTATATATATTGGATCGATATAAACATATTTATAACATAAATGATAAACAGCAAATATCAAAAGATTCTAACCCCACAAGCTTATGGTGTTGTCGTCTTGGACATATAAATTCAAAGTGTATTCAAAAACTCCAAAAGGATAGAATTCTTGAATCATTCGATTATGAATCCTTTGATGTATGCAAACCATGTTTGATGGGTAAGATGACAAAGTCACACTTTAATGGTAAGGGAGAAAGATCTAGTGAACTCTTAGGATTAATACATTCGGATGTATGCGGACCTATGAGTACAAGCGCTAGAGGTGGACATGGTTATTTCATTACTTTTACTGACGACTTAAGTAGATATGGTTATGTTTACTTAATGAAGCAAAAGTTTGAATCGTTTGAAAAGTTCAAAAAGTTCCAAAATGAAGTAGAGAATCAACTTGGCAAAAGAATTAAAGCACTCCGATCAGATCGAGGTGGTGAGTATTTAAGCTAAGACTTTCTTGATCATCTCACAAATGGTGGAATACTTTCCGAATTAACTTCTCCAAGAACACCACAATTAAATGGTGTATCTGAAAGGATAAATCAAACTCTATTAGATATGGTTTGTTCCACGATGAGTTTTGCTGACCTTCCAATTTCCTTTTGGGGATATGCTCTCAAAATAGCTGCTTTTACACTTAATAGAACTCCATCAAAAGCTGTTGAAAAGACACCATATGAGATATGGACTGGAAGAACTCCTAGTTTGTCTTTTCTTAAGATTTGGGGATGTGATGCCTATGTAAAACCTTTACTTTCTGATAAGCTTGCACCCAAATCTGATAAATGTTTCTTTGTGGGATATCCAAAAGAAACAAGGGGCTATTACTTTTACAATCCAAATGAGCGAAAGTTTTTGTTCCTCGAAATGGTGTCTTTTTGATAAAAAAAAGTTTATTTCCAAAAAGTTAAGTGGGAGAAATGTTTTTCTCGAAGAAGTTCGAGACGAGCAACAGATAGACATGGTTCACACCATGCTAGAGGCAACCGAACATGATGAAAGTCATGTTCAGGAGGTAGAGCATTCCACGCATGAACCTCCTTCCGTCCCACTTGAATCTAATTCATGTGAAAATTCACAAATCATTGTGCAAAATTCTCCTGTTGCAGCTCCGCATAAGTCTAGTAGGCCATGGGCTCCATCAAAGAAATATGTAGATTTCATACTGACTGGGAGTTCAGAGATTCTATTGTTGGAAAGTGAAGAACCAACCACTTACAAACAAGTTATGATGAGTCAAGACTCCGAAAAATAGCTCAATGCCATGAAAACTAAGATGGATTCAATGTCTGAAAATCAAGTTTGGAACTTGGTTGATTTGCCAGATGGGATCTCACCCATTGGATGCAAATGGGTTTTTTAATTAAAAACATACAAGGATGGAAACGTAAATGTTTTCAAAGCAAGGTTGGTTGCAAAAGGTTTCAAACAAATTCATGGTATTGACTATGATGAAAATTTTTCACCAGTTGCTATGTTGAAATCTGACAGGATACTGCTAGCGATTGTAGCTCATTATGATTATGAGATATGGCAAATGGATGTCAAAATCGTGTTTCCAAATGGTCTTTTAACAGAGGATGTGTATATGACACAACCATAAGGTTTTGAAGATCCAAATAATCCTAGAAAGGTATGCAAACTTCAAAAGTCCATTTATGGATTGAATCCAGCATCTCGTAGTTCGAATCTTCGATTTGATGAGTCAATCAAACGGTTTGGTTTTCTTAGAAATTAAGAAGAATCTTGTGTGTATAAGAAAACTTGTGGGAGTAATGTAGTCTTCTTAGTCTTGTATGTGGATGACATACTTCTCATTGAAAATGACATTCCTATGCTAAAATGTGTAAAAGATTGGCTTGGAAAGTGTTTCTCTGTGAATGACTTAGGAGAAGCAGAGTACATTCTTGGAATAAAGATCCAAAGGGATTGATCCAAGAGAATGATAGGTTTAAGCCAAGGAACTTATATTGATAAGGTTCTGAAAAGATTTAACATGGATAACTCTAAGAGAGGTTTCCTACCTATACAACATGGCATTACACTTAGCAAGACTCAGTGTCCATCGAGTTCTGATGAGCTCAAACGAATGAGTTCAATTCCTTTTGCTTCTGCAATAGGATCAATCATGTATGCTATGATATGTACTCGCCCAGATGTTTCACATGCTTTGAGCATGTGTAGCCGATTCCAGTCAAACCCGGGCATGGCACATTGGTGTGCAGCTAACAACATCCTAAAGTACTTGAGAAGGACTAAGGATGATTTCTTAGCATATGGTGGAGAAAATGACTTAGTCGTCGAGGGATGTACCGATGTGAGTTTCCAACCGGACAAAGATGATTCTAAATCCCAATCTGGTTTCATCTTTCTTCTTAATAGAGGAGCAATGAGCTGGAAGAGTTCCAAGCAAAGCACAGTAGCTGATTCTACAACAGAAGTTGAGTACATTGCTGCTGCAGAAGCTGCAAAGGAAGGTGTTTGGATTAAGATGTTCATCAATGAGCAAGGTGTGGTTCCAAGCATTACTAAAGCCATAGACCTATTTTGTGACAATAATGGTGCTATCGCTCAAGTAAAGGAACCTAGGTCACATCAGAATTCCAAGCATGTACTTAGGAAATTTCATCTTATACGAGATATCGTGAATAGAGGAGATGTGAAAGTATGCAACGTATAAACGGATAAGAATGTAGCTGATTCGTTGACTAAACCACTCCCAAAGCCAAAACATGAGAGTCATACTAAAGCTATGGGAATAAAGCACATTGGTGAATGGATGTGATTTTGTAATATTTTGAATTGCTCATGATTATGAAAGTTGATATTATGCTTATTTATTTTGAAATTTCACTTTCAAATATCAATTATTTAATCTTGGTTTAGTATTAAATAAAATGTCCAAAATTATTTTGTGATATTCAATAGGTTTATCAAATATGTGATTTGATAATTGAAACCCTATTAAGTGAACTGAATTCACATGTTATAAAGTCATTAAATTGGACATAAATGAATTTTTTAACTGACTAGTATGTAAGTTGATTGATAGCGCAGTTTTAAGGGCTATTGAAACATAGACATGTTTAATAAATTACATAGATGTGCATTGTGAATATATATTGGATTGGCCTACTTGAAATTCTGTAGAGTGTTTTGAATTTCATTGATGTCATATTTAGTGGATTCCTTAGACATGACACACATGAGTATAACACTACAATCATGAAATGATTAGTATGTTTTAACATTGTCAAACGCCGCACCGTAAAATGAGATTATAAAGGCAATGATTGGAACTGCTAAAAGTTGAGTGGGAGTTTTGGTTATACAAGATTGGATAAGTCCTCCTAATAAAATTAGGATTGGTGTCTTAGGCCTCTTGAAGAGGGAGAATTGGAAAATGCATGGCTGTGCTCAAATGGATTATGATTAATCATTTGTTTAGCAATTCAAACTCGGATTTCAAGAAACGATTTGAGTATAAGTGTGATAACGACATAGAGATGCAATCACAAAAATCAAATCAGACATTAAGAGACTTAAGGAATTTTAAGGTTGCACACTTGTCTGGGAGAAGTGGGAGATTGAAGGAATTGTGTCCTCGTCAGATGTGCAATTACTAAGTATGATACGGATCAAATTATGGAGATAATTAGTTCATTTAATTGGGTTGTCATTATACCGTTTCTAGACAGTACTAATGACCTTTGGACTTGAAGTACAACCCAAAGCCCAATTAAATGGATCCTATAAGGTCACACTAAGTGGTATAGATTGATCATGGATAAAAGCCCATTGTGGGTTTATGTCATAAAACCGACCAATAGGAAAAGTGGAGATTTTATGGGCTTAACCTAATTATTATAATGTGATTATAAATGACGGGAATTAGGTGTTTTTATCTGAGAGATAGAAAACTAATAACTTAATTAAAAGGTCATTAAAATTATTCTTTCTCTTTTTTTTTTTTGTTGTACGTGATTTTGCATTCCAACAAACTGAAGTCTTTTGCTTCTTGTTCCAACTTGCATTGGTGGTAAATCAATCTGTACTTGTGGAATAAATAGAGGAGCAATGTTTGAGGCTCTAATCTCCAGTGTCTGTTGCACTAGTATTCGTGGAATTTACGCTTCAAAGGTATAATCTAAACTATTATGTGATCCTTTAATTGTTATGCATGATGATCCTATTTTAGATGTTAAGAATGTGATTCTTGAAATCCCGCTAAGTGCATCTAAATTCTTACATTATGATCTTGAATTATTGTTATGTGAATTTATGATGATTTTATGAAGTTTATATTGATCTTTAAAGGCTTTGAATATAAATTATATTGCTGTCCAAAATTTGTAATCATGAAAATCAATATATAGACTTTATGAAAATGGTAGATTTTATGAAAAATAATTCTAAAGCACAGATTTGTTTCATAATGATGTTAGTGGATTGTGAAAGAGTTTTATGATGAATTTATGATGTTTTTATGAGTTTTTTTATGAGTTTTAGATGAATAAATAAAGTTGTAAATTTTTATTAACACATATTTATGCCCAATAAAAATAATAACATGTAATATAGTAAGTTTTAATTATTTTTAAAGCATCTAAGTATTGTATATTGATCTTAGGACAAAACTATATTGTTTTATGATCAAAATATGGTATTTAGAAAGGTTTAAGAGTGTTTTTAAGAAGGTTTACAAAGCTGCCATTTTTGGAAAATTACCAAAAATCAAGTACTTTGCAGTAGAAAAATTAAAATAAAGTATGAATAGAGACCATATAGAGAATGTTTTGGACAAGTAAAAAGTTAGTCTAGAGTTATTGTAGAACTTAGTCAACAAGGTTTTAATTTAGATTCGGTTTTCCCTATGTAGGAAACTTCGAATTAGTTGACTTTTAGAAGTAGTGGCAGATCACCACTACAACACAAGGTACGTAAATACTAAAGACAAACATAGAAATTAGAATTCATGCTTGGTTGATCTTTTATGATAAGTTGTTTTGCTTGATTGAATTGTGAAGTGTCATGTATGACAAGTTTATGAAAGAATTATGATGAGGCTATCGCACACCTATCAAAAATAAACCTAACCACTCTAACTAATATAGCTAGGGAAGTAGGGATCGAATCCACAGGGAAACAATTAAACCTATTAGTTCTAAAAAGTCTAAACCGTGTAAAGAGCTTTTGAGTGACGATTGTGACTAAGAAATTAACTAGAATTAGAGCTAAATTGATTAAAGAAACTAATTAATGACTAAGCCTAGGACATCGGTTCACCACAGATTAACCAGTGAATTTGCACACAAATAATTAATTATATTATCAATTTCCTTGAATTAAGGTCCACTAATTCTCTCGAATCTAGTCCCCTTCAAAACTCCTCTAATGGCTCTCGCTCACTTAGACTCGTTTCGCCTATTGCCCTTATGATCTAATTGTGGTAATCTTACCTCTCGGCATCGATTCCAACAATATCAAACTAACAACTATACCTGGTCAGTATTTAATTGAAAGCAACAGTAATTGACAATAAGAATTCAAGCAAATTAATAGTTAAACTAATAATTAGGAGCAACACATCACCAATTAGCCCATGGATCCCCTAGTCCTAGAAAAGGAACTACTCACTCATAATTAAAGAAACATAAACTAAAACAATGAAAGTAATTAAAATACTAAACATGATTAAACTAAACAAAACTAACAAAAATTAAGAAAATTAAATCTAAACATAAAACTATGAAAATTAAAAATAACAATAAACATAACTAAGAATAAGAATTGAGAATAAAATAGAACCTGAATATTATGGATTGAATGATTGAATAGAGTTTTACACTTTGAGAGAATTTTAGAGTAAACTAGGATTTCCAAAATCTAAAAAGGCGTCCCAATGACTAATTAGGAGGAAAAACACATAAGTATTTAGGTTAATCAAGAAAAACGCGTGATTTTGGGCCTTCAGAGCCACCCGCCCGGGCTACCCGGGCGTGTAGCCCTCACCCGGGCACACGGCTCCGACCCGGGGGGTAGCCAAATTTACTTCGTTTCTCGGTTTTCGCTCGTTCTTCCTTAATTGCCTCTTTAATTCTTCGTTTTAACACTTCTAGTCTTGGGTTTAGCTTCCCAAATGACTTCAACTCTTTACTAACTTCTTCAAGTGCTTCAAAAGGCTCGGAAAACAACGATAAATCATCGATTCCTGAAAAATCTAATAAAAAGCACAACAAACACTCGAAATAGCAAAAGTTAGTAGAAATGGCTCAAAAGAGCCGTATTAGAGCTAAGAATCAACCGGGATCGGGGGTAAAATACATATAAAATATCAACTTATCAAACTCCCCCAAGCCAAACCTTTGCTTGTCCTCAAGCAAACAACTAAGCAAACAATGACTTCACCCCTTTAACTTTGCAAAACAAGACTAACTCAAGCAATTCCGAGTATGCAAGATCCTCAACCAACCCATCAAAATCCCTTGACCGCCATCCACTCAAATCAAAATCAATAAGCCAACCATGTAAGAAATAGAAGTCGATGACTAGAGTAGCTCACTCGGTGTCACTCCACACATAAAATTGAGCATAGATAATGAAGCTCAACCTTAATCACAGGAAAAGAATGCAAATGCAATAAGTGTTTGAATGCAAAATTTGAGAACCCAAACCCACATCTCACACCTCATGCAAGTGTTTAAAGGTAATCACTCAATCCTAGTATGAATGTCGACTCGAAATGCAAGTAATACTCCCTAGCTTTGGCAATTGACTCAATTCACAAAAACTAAAAATATGCACACGCTGATAAAAAAGGTCTTTATGAGCTTGTAACGTGGCTAGGGTGATGGGTAGGATAGAATTTGGGATAATGTGGTTGAAAATGCGGGTTATATGCATGTAGCAATTAGAAATCAAAATTAACATCTCCAACATCAAGCCAATTCACATGGGATCACATCACTTACATTTCAAATGCTCCAAATATCACAAGTCTTTTCTTTTTCAACATCTTTTCAATTTCTCTTTTTTTCTCTTTTCATTTTTCATTTTTCATTTCCTTTTTCTTTTTTTTCTTTCAACTTTCAAGATTTTTTCAACTTAGACTCACGACTCTTAATGACATGTCAAGGACAAAATCATCACGCATACATATCTAGGCCAATAAAAGATGCATAACATTTTAATTCTTCATTAAACTAGCCTAGACATTGGTATGCAGAGCCTTAATGTGAGATCTATTATTAAACTTTAATAGCAACTTTTTCACAAATTTCCAATCCTCCAAAACCTCCAATCAATTGCAACACAACAACAAAACAACTCCTCAACTTCCCCAAGCCAAGCTTAGGCAAATATCAAATGATTAGAACAAGGCCAAATAGGGTTGTAATGTGGCTAAAATGCAAATGAAGGGTAAAAGCTCAAAATAAGGACCAAGGGAAATTTTGTGAAGGAATGCCTAACATCTGAAAGCTCCTAAAAGAAATGAATGCCTTTTATCATTCGCAGCATGTAACATATCAAAGCCAACCTACTAGAGTCAAAAGCCAAAAACATGGATCATACAAGCACCAGAAACTAAGCACATATGAAAGAAAATAAACATAGAAAAAATGTATGCGGCTCAAATCCTCCCGTTAACACAGTTCAAGCCTCTACTCTACACATGGTTAAATTGGCAAGATTAGAAATCGTTTCAAGCTAAGTCAAGTGCAAGTCCAAGTTGGCAATTCCCAAAGCAAAACTCATCACATGCCCAAATCAATCAAAAACATTTTTAAATAAAAATGCGGGGCACAGGGAAGTCACCATTCACAAAGTTTCATCTAACCAATCAATCAAACAATCAACTAAAGTTAACTAACAAAAGCAAAAAAGAAATCTAAACTATGAAAGCAGTAAATTTTTGTTTTGGTCATATGTAAACTCCTACTTCTAACAAGTAGTACAAACCATATGAATATCCTAAGAAAGCAATAAAACTACACTAGAAAGCAATAAAAAATAAACTAAGAAAGCAATAAAGTTACCTCCCCCAAGCCGAACTCAGCAATGTCCTCATGCTGAAGGAATTAAGGCGAGAGATAAGAGAGATGGTGGAGGGGTGTAGGGAGTTTGGGGGTGTAAAATGATGTATATGGGTGAGAGGATGAAGTTTTGTAAGGATAAGAAAGAGGCGTGAGTGGTAGATGGTATTGCATATAGCATACACGGATTGAAATTTGACCACCTCTCATTGTTTCGAATATATCTCACAAAATATAACTCGGATTAACGTGATTCTTGTTTGGAAAGTAGACTCAAAGAGCTTTCCAACGATAGGTCGTACGCCTCCTGGGACGTCCTGGAGAAAAAGTTATGGCTGTTTAAAATCGACCTTTTGAATCTGCCGCGAACAGTCTATTCGCCCGGGCCGCGTGTTGGGCGCCCGGAGGGGGTTGCTCGCCCGGTGGGACCGGGCACATGGCTAAGGGGGTGAAAATTTTGAAAAACTGAAAAAATACTAAGTGTGGGAAACAGGGTTGCGCGCCCGGGACGAAGGATTTTCGCCCGGGGTATTGCTGTTCGCCCGGGTCACCCGGGCGAATGGCTACTTTGAGGTTTTTCGTCTTTTTTTTTTTTTTCTTTTCACCTGTAATCACACCGAAATACTTGAAGAATTCATTAGTACCTCACTCTCCCCTTACCAATACTAAGAAATGAGTTAGAGTCCCTACTAAACTAAAAAAATAAAAAATGAAAAAGCTACAAAAAAACTAAACTAACTACGGGTTGCCTCCCGCAAAGCGCTTGTTTAAGGTCATTAGCTTGACCATGTTACCTCATAGCTCATGGAGGATCGAAGAGTGAACGTGAACCACATTTAGTTAAATAATCAAAGCAATTAGGAATTATTGGTTGCTCAAATGCTTCACGTTCCTTATTAAAAACCTCATCATTTTTCGTATTCATATTACAAGCATGCGAAGATTGTTTTCGAGGTTTCCGATGTTTTTTGGGACGGGATTTCCTTTTCTTTTGATCCTGACATAGCTTTTTAGTAACACCATCTTCGTCACCTGCAACAGTACCCAAACACACAGGAGCCTCCAGAAGATCCTTTTTAGGGGACCGAGGCAAGTCATTAAGAACAATTTCATTAAGAGTATAAATTGCATGACATGATTGTTCTATTATAGGATTTTTCAATGCAGCATTAAGATTAAAGGTGACTTTATCATCCCCTACAGAAAGAGTCAAATTTCCATTTTTTACATCAATAACAGCACCTGCAGTGTGTAAGAAAGGTCTACCAAGTATAATTGGGATATGAGCATCCTCATCCATATCTAACACAACAAAATCAACAGGAATAAAAAATTTCCCGACTCTCACCGGGACATCCTCTAAAATACCTTTAGGGTATTTCACTGTCCTATCTGCCATCTGCAAGGTGATGTTAGTAACCTTTAAAGCACCCATATCAACTTTTTTACAAATAGATAAAGGCATAAAACTGACACTAGCCCCTAAATCACATAAAGCTTTATCAATGAACAGTGGGCCAATATTACAAGGAATAGAAAAACTTCCCGGGTCCTTTAGTTTCGGTGGTGACTTNTGTCTTGTTTTGCAATATGGCACTGCACTCCTCAATAAGTGCTACGGTCTCCACCACATTCAACTCACGTTTCCTGCTTAAAATATCTTTCAAAAATTTAGTATAAGTAGGAATTTGGGTTATCAAATCAGTAAATGGAACAGTAACCTGCAAATTCTTCACAATATCTAAAAATTTACTGAAATGATTATCA